>CAEGAF010089742.1:0-14069 GCA_903067075.1 Micropoecilia bifurca | reverse complement strand
ATTAGTAAAGTAAATAAAGTGAACCAAGTTCCTGCTCTGAATAGTTTGATACCTTTTTAACCTGAACATCTGAAGGATATCGATATTATTATACAGCCCTAATTCCTAATAACCCTGGTGCTAAATTGAAGACTATTTCACACCCAGCAGTAGCTGCTTCTTTGCCACAGGAAGCCTGATCTACTGATCTACTGATCTACTGATCTACTGATGACAGGCAGCTGAGTGGTTCATACTGGGAAAGGAGAAGGAGACAATAAGTCACGTTAATTTTGGAAAAGCTGAAAATCCACTGGGCTGATTCTTCTGCTGCTGCTGAAAGTTCAATAAAGGGTCATTTTAGTGCGTTTACACGTTACAGACTGGGTTTAAATATTCTGCTTCTAGGGTAGAGTAATCCAGTCCTTGTTGGAAGAGTCTTAGACTTAGTGTTGAAGTTTTTAAAGTGGATCAAATTAAAGATGCTATTAATAAAATAGAGAGACAGTAGCAGAAAACCTTTAGCCGTCTGCTGATTCAGAAACCAACTTCATGCTTGGTTTACAGGAAACTCAGTCAAATGGACATCATGGCTTTGATGGACGTCGTTACAGATATTTCATCTCAAACATTTTTCTTCTAAAATTTGGGTTAAATTAAAACAAAACTCACTTTGGCTACCAAGGCTAATGCTAACATATCAGAATAGGAAGAAGGAAACCCAGAGGTGACTCGCCTCAGCATGCTAGTCGCTAGCTTCTCCAACGTTAGCAGTAGCAGGTTCCTACTCACTTGCCAGCAACCGTTGCTTGGTTACCAGCACCAGCCTGTCATTATTCAAATCTTTGGGATGGATCTGACCTCCTGCAGTAAGGAAGTAGCCACCACTGGCTGTGCAGTAGTTCTGGTTTTGCCAGTAATAATGATGTTAGTTCTTAGGAAATGAATTTTTTCCACAACAAGCTGCACAGAGAACCGTTTCACCACGTTATGCAGTTTTCTGGAGACTCTCCTCCACATTCCAGTTGTTCAGAGACGCAGCTGGACTGTAGCAGCATCATCCTGGCTGAGCAAAGCCAGAGTCAGGTGGCGAGACGCAGGTGGACAGACACGCTGTGCTGCAGCTGCACAGGGAAATTTATGTTTGCTCACATTTGGAAACATTCAGATTGTTCATATTTAGAGTTTCCACTTTTGTCCTGGAAAGAAATCTGGATATTTCATTAAACTTTCACACTAGTTGGCGCTGAATTTAACTCACAACAATCTGAATCCTCTGGAATATGAATCCAGCTGCACTGGACCGATGACCAACGTTTGATCTGCTGTCCTTTTAATGCAGGAGAGACAGCAGAAAATGTAGGAGAAGAGAATATCAGGAGCTTAATGATCAATTTAACTTTCTTCTTGACAAAGGATCATATTTTAAAAATCAATTCATGTAGATTTAATTAAAAACATGGCTGCCTTATTTCATGCATTCATACCTTTAAATGTGTTTAACTTCACTTCTCTTTCCTCCGATTCGATTTTTGTCCCACATAATAAAAATGTGATGAATTGCATGAGGAGACGACACACACACACACACACACACACACACACACACACACACACACACACACACACACACACACACACACACACACACTTCCACCTTTTCTCCACCCATTTCTCCTTGAGCTAATTACGTGTGTAAATTGTGAACCACAGGGAGATTAAAATCTTGTTTGCTCGGTTTGTCATCTCTTGTCGTGTGTCATTTATCAGTCGTCCAGTTACCAACTCTCCACTCGGCTTGTGCTGCAGCGTCTCTCTCACACGGCGGCTCATTAACTCATTAAGCAAATTGTAACCATCATCGTCTGAAAGGAGAGCATGACGGGCTGCTGCTCCGTCAGAGAGCAGGAAACGTCTCTGTAAGGAGTCCTGGAGAGACACACACCCTCCCTGACCCCTGACCCCTGCTGATGGTCCCAGCAGCCATTCACACTCACAGCTTGTGGCTGATGGAGCAGCATTGGGTCGGGTCACACAGGCTCAGAGCCGGCCAGTTGTTCCTCTTGGTGGAAGCTGCTGCCTACAAGGAGAAACCCAACATTTGTTGATGTTAAATACCTTTAAACTGGACGTGTCGACCGCTTGGCCCTGATCCTGGCAGCAGCAACTCGTACAGCTGAGATGACTGTCCTGCTCAGATCTTTAATTAAAATACAGGTTTATTTGATTCAGTTCAGCTAAAAGATACTTAAATTTCCCAGAGGAACAGTAAATGTTCCCAATTAAATGTTGCAGCTCAGATCATTAAAGTATCTTCAGAGAGTTGTTGTGGATGATGATGTTAATCCAATAACAGTCAGTCCTGCAACAAATCTGAAGAGGCCCCTGACTGAAGACCATTTCTGTATGACAGAAGATTAATGTTCCTCAGTAACACTGTCAGCTGTTAGCTAGCACTGCTAATCCACCTCTTCAAGTTCAGAGGAACGTTTGGTTCCTCTCTGCATCCATGAATCCCACATTCAGTTTTCTCTCTTTGGTTGTTGGACCAAACTAGTTGTTTTAAATTTGGTCCATCCATTAAATCCGGCTGGCCAGTAAAATGTGACATTAGCCACTGACCAGACGGTTCTTTGCTCCTTTTCTGGTCTCACAGCAGATCTTGATGCTCACTACCAATTTGTTTTGCTGAAATATCTGATTAAATGAGTCAGACTCCTTCATGAGTCAGTTTGCTGTTGGACCAGTTTGTGATCACAGACTGTTTTCATTACTTCATTACTGTCATCTTCAAACATCGTTTGAAGCAGCGTGAAACTGGGATGAAATGCAACATGACCTTCAGACACAAACTGGATTTTTTTTTGTGAAAAGATCTCGATTTTCCCACTCAGACTAAATGAAAAAGTCAGATTTGGTTTCATCCTCCTGCTGTTTGAAGCTTCATGTCTGGTTTGGTGAAGCCATCTGATCACTTTTTCTGACTGTTATTGCAAACTAAAATGTAATATTGTGTTTTCTGCTTGTAGAATCCAGAGGATCATCTGTGTGTTTTGCTCATTTAGCTACTTCTTTGAGTCGCATATCACCGTTTTTCCGTTTCTCTCTTCCCAGCCGAGCCATTAAGACCAACCAGGACCTGCTTCCGGAGACGCCCTGGACCAACATCTTTTACGACGACTTCTGGGGGACGGTGCTGACCCACAGCGGCAGCCACAAGTCCTACCGGCCCCTCTGCACCCTGTCCTTCCGCCTCAACTACGCGGTGGGCGGCCTGGAGCCGTGGGGTTACCACGCCGTCAACGTGGCGCTGCACGGCGCCGTGACCGTCCTGTTCGCCTCCCTGGCCCGCCTGCTGCTGGGCGCCGGGCCCTGGAGCCTGCTGGCCGGCCTGCTGTTCGCCTGCCACCCGGTCCACACCGAGGCGGTGGCGGGCCTGGTGGGGCGGGCCGACGAGGGCGCCGCCCTGTTCTTCCTGCTGTCCCTGCTGTGCTACGTCCGGCACTGCGGGCTGCGGGGCGGCGCGGCGCCCTGGCGGCCGGCGGCGTGGCTGCTGGGCAGCCTGGCCTGCGCCGCCTGCAGCCTGCTGTGGAAGGAGCTGGGCGTCACAGTCCTGGCCGTGGCGGCTTTATACGACGTCTGCGTTTTCCACAGACTCAAACTGAGGCAGACCGTCCTGCTGCTGTACCAGGTAAAACTCGTTGGTGTGTTTGGTGTGTGAACAGCTGCTGAATCACTGGCTGGTTTCAAAAACAGCAAACAAACCTGAACAAGCAGAGCAGCACTGATGGCTCTTCATCTGCTCCTGGTGGCTCATATGAGAGGAATATCTTTGTGTCTGGCATGCAAACAAACAGCTTTTCATAATAAAAGATGACAAAATTACACCCTTTTTGGACTTTATCTGCAGGACAAAAAGTGCTGATGAAATTTAGTGATTTATCTGGATTCGGTGTTTCAATATGGGTCAATCATGTAAATTATGGAATGTAAAATATGGCTTTAATTTCATCAGATTAATTAGAATCCAAACAAACACAACATGCAAAAGTAACAAAAGAAAGGCAATAAAAACATTGTAGGAAAAGTATTTTAAGATATCAATGAAAAGGCCTCGTGTCTTTTGAGATGCTTATAAATTGATATTTGCAGAAACAGGAAGTTCCTTCCAGCAGAGGTAGGTGGCGCTGATGTGTCTCCACACTCTGATAAAACATTCTGTGAAAATGAATATTTTCTGAAGCTCAGTCTGCCTGGAGCTTCGCCTCGTTCCCTTTGCACCACTTTGCTTTTTAATAAAATCCTCAGAACAAAACCTGATGGATTATTAATGACATTTTCTCAGTTGGCATCATAATGATGTAAAAATCCTATTTGCATTTATGCCTAAAAGTGTAAATGTGCCTGAGGAAAATCAGAAAATAATGCAAATCAGGTTCACACTAAACCTTTAGATCATGGCTCCTCCTCCGGCCACATTATTGTCTCTTTTTATATTTTTAAAACTTCCCCTTAAAATGTCTCGTGATAAATTATTTAAAATGTTTTATTGTCCAGCACCAGATGTGACAACAAGGCTTCAAACTTGAGTCGACTTTCAGTCGTAAATATGAAAAACTTCAGGTTTGTTAGTTAAGACTTGAACTCTGACTTGAACTCTCAACTAAACACAGAATATTCTAAAAATGTGTGTTGAATGGATGTAAATATTCCTCACTGTGGCCTTGAGAAAAACATTTTAAAGATTTGCAGTCATTGTTTCTGACCTGTGCATTATTATTGACATAATTCAGAATATGAAGCATAACATGCAAAATACCTGAAGTGTCTGTTTTTAATGGATGGTTCACAGTTTAGATATGCGTGTTGTAGAAGCTGCTCTTTGCATGAAGCTTGTGGCTTTTCGTGTGTGTGTGTGTGTGTGTGTGTGTGTGTGTGTGTGTGTGTGTGTGTGTGTGTGTGTGTGTGTGTGTGTGTGTTTTTCATGCTTTCACCATATGCTCAACAAAAGAAAGGGAAGAAAAGAGCTTTTTTCTGGAGAACTGGCTGAAATAACAACATGTTGGCCGTTTCATACCTGCTTGTTGCCGTAGCGCCTGGTCGGTTCAGACCTTTTCTCCTCCTGTCAGAAGCGTTTTCCATTTTCTGCCTGTTTGTTGGTCCACATGTTCCCCAACATACCAGATCCAAGATGGCTGCTCTAAACCAGCCAATGGGAACGAGCTGCTGAGAACAGAGTTGCACAATATCAGGAAAACAATCGTGATTAATTGATTATCGAAATAAAAAAATCGATTAATCATTTGCTCAAAATATACAAACTCTAAAAATGACCATTTGTTGAAACAACAGGACAGTAATTCAATCAAAAATGAAATAAAATCTATATATTTTACATTTAGGATGAAAACCCTTCGTTTTCTGTGAACCTTGAACTGTCCTAGTGTCAGTTTTAACTTCACCTGATTCAAATTCTGATGAAGAAAAATCAACATAAGCACTTTTTGCTGTCCAGTTATTAATCCACAAACCAATCATCAGATTAGTAAACAGTATTTTGTTTAGCTGCAGATGCATCCTGTGCTACAGATGATCAAGTGTTCACTAAAGGAATCTAAAGGTACTAAAATCTTTGTTCTCTTAAAAAAAATGTTTTCCTACAGTGGAGAAATTAATGAATATTCACATTTTGGAATATAAGTGCAGGATTTATCTTTTTTATGGAATCAGAGGTGGAATATTTGTCCAAACATCATAAGTGGAAAGTTCAAACCATCCTGCTAAGATTTAAAGATATTATTATCCACCTAATTTCTATCTTTTTGTTCCTGTTAAAGCCAATAAATTATCTTATCTTATAAAATATTCTTAAAACTTGATCTAATATTTCCTTTCTTAATCTAAATATTCCTCATAATTATTTAGTTTTGCTCACTTGTGTTGCAACTCTTGAATTCTTTAGGCGTAATTTTGTAGATGCTTAACTAAAATGTTAAAAGCTCAGTTCATATCTTTAAAGTCGTATTTATGGTGATGATTGGTTATGACTGCAGCATTAACAAAGTTCACCAAGATCAGATGTCAGATGAAAGGGTGAATTAAAAGACACCCAAAGACAAAACATGAATTATGATCATCAGTTCCTCAAACTGCCGCTGTCGTCCATAACGGGGGAGATGACACACTGTGTGAGTCGTCTTTCATTTTGGAGATATTCCTCCTGCTATGAGGAGAGGAAGTAAAGCAGAACATTTCTAAAGTTAAAATGTGACACAGTTTGGTTCCTGTAACCCAGTGTTGTATAGTAATGAAGTAAAAATACTTCACTACTTAACTAAAGTATATTTTGAAGTACTTCATACTTTCCTCGAGTACGAACATTTTTGATAACTTTCACTTTTACTTCACTATATTTCCAAACTTAATTTCATACTTTTACTCCAATACATTTTCAATGTGTGGTTTAGTTACTCGTTACAAAAAAGCGAGAAAGAGAAACGCTGGAGTTTTGACCCACCTACTGATTGCAACAAAGTCTGACACTAATGGAGCCCCATACGACATGAACCACATATGTATGTATATATGTGGTCCATGTCAGAAGCTGGTTCAGTTGTAAAGCAGGTTAAGTTAACCTTTAACCTTGTGCTATAGGTAAAGCACCTAATGATGCCTGCAGGTTTATCTATTAGCATGTTTACTTTTGCCTGCACTTGGTTGTGTTTATTACTTTAACTGTATTTGACAAGTTTACCAAAATATAAAAAATGGCATTCAAACTGCATTTGCCTTGTTTTACTTTTTACTTATACTTTTCATTACATTATTTGAGTTCATCCATTTTTACAGTAATTTCCATACTTAAGTACAAGACGTTTCAGATACTTTAAGACTTTAAGTCAAGTAACATTTCAATCAGTGACTTGGACTTTTACCAAAGTCATATTTTAGAGAGGAACCTAAACTTTTACTTGACTCTGAGATTTCAGTACTTTATACAACACAGCTGTAAGCTGTCATTTAGAAAACCTCCGTCAGTCATGCTGACTTCTTGTTCCGGTGAGCGAAGCAGAGAGACGCTGGTCACGTTCAGAGCGTTTCTGACCCAAACGATCCGTCACATTCACAGCGTTTTGCTTTCTGCCTGTGGCTGTGAGGCCTGGCAGTCCATGAAGAGGAGCTGCTCTTCTGGAGTCTAGTAGCAACACTTGGTTAATTGTTTGATTATAAAATACATTTGCATCAGGCAATGAGATTCATCTGGAGATCTTTGAGTAGATTTATCCTTCATATGGAAACGTCAGGTCCTAAAATATGAAAAAATGCTGATTTTTTTAGTGAACAGAATCTTTAAAGAGATTCAACCAAATTGTAAAATCTCTGTGGATGGAGATGTTTCTGATGAAGCCACTGACTTTATAAAATCTCAATGTTGTTATGTACAATATTTCACAGTAACACATCATCAGCTGTTGGCAGCTCTGCTGATCCATCTCCTTTGCTTTTGCTCCTCTTCAAACCGGCAGAGAGACGATGGAGTCGGAGGGAGACGGTTGAACTTCCTCCTTCTCTCCCTGCATCCATGAATCCTCCTTTTCAGCTCCTCTTATTATCTGGGGTCAAAGTTCACTTACTGGGATGCTAATCAGCCTACCTCGTTGTCATGGTTACGCATTAAAATAACTGTCTGAAAGTAAAAAAAAGCAAAGAGCAAAACTCACAGTAGAACCGGAGAGAACAACTGACAGAACAGCAACGATTCGACCAGAAAATCCTGAACAAACATCTGGAAAACCAGAAGAAGTGAAAACCAGCTGCTCCAGAGTTTGGCTGACAATCGTGATCCAACGACGGGACAACCTGCCTTAAATCTAAGGTTTTCTCTTAGTTTTAAAACGCAGCAGCTTCCCTCCTGCTGCAGGTTTTATGTTTGGTTTGAGTCCAGCAGCTCGTACAGTTTGGTGGTTTCCTGTTTTACAACGTCGTCTGATTAGCTCTTTCCACATGAAGTGGAAAAAAAGAGTCATTATGTTGTTTACTCAGATGGACCTTTACTGTCTGACTCCCTCCAGTTTGCAGCCTATTAACCCCGTCACGGCCGCGCGCTGCGAACTCAGGCAGCGAGTTGATGGAGTTCAAATGTAACGTATTGATGCCATGATGATGCTTAATGTGGAAAAACAGGCTCTTTATGAGGCTCTTTCCTGCACAGCGTTGGTTAATAGCCTCGTTTTCTATGCAAGACGCTGAAAGTCGATTAGAGCTGAGGAACAAATGCAGTCAGACGGTGTTTAGCAGATACAGAGCTCAGTTCTGCATCTCTACCAACCAGTAAAATGCATGGAAATGACCCAGAATGTAAGAGCTGTGATAGGAAAACAAGTCCTAAACGCCTCTCTGGAGTTCAGCATCCACTGTTCCTGTGACTGAAGTCACATTTTTACCTGGGAGGCGAATATGATTGTGATTTCTGGAGCGTTCAGCATCAGCCGGAGTCCTGAGAGGCTGACGCTTCCAACACGAACTTCTGGAAACGCAGATTCATCCTCCTGATGTCACGTCAGCTCCCTGCATCCATCCATGGTTTCCGTGGAAACTCCAAATATTCCTCGGTCATCATCAAAGTGAACAGCAGAAAAATAATGATTCCCAGATCTTCTGGGACGAGACGGAGCTGGAAGTCAGGCTGCATCTGTGTGTGTGTGTGTGTGTGTGTGTGTGTGTGTGTGTGTGTGTGTGTGTGTGTGTGTGTGTGTGTGTGTGTGTGATGCAGCTGATGGAGTTTGCGTAGGCGAAGAGCTCAGGTGTTTCTCAGTGGGTCGTGCCAGAGACGCTGGACCTCAGGACAGAGCTCCAGATGTGAGATGCTGCAGTTTCTCTGCAACATATTTTCATCCCATGGACAATCAGCGGTGTCCAAAGTGTGGCCCGGGGGCCGTATGTGGCCCTCTGGATGATTTTGTTCTGACAGATACGATCTGTAAGCAAAGGCAATGGTCAACTTTTTTATTTCTTTTAGATCGACAAATTTTACAGACCAATTCTACCTTAAAAGTTTGATTCAACACAAGTTTCTTATTCTTTGACCAGGTTTTTGCATTTGTTGCTATTTTGTAATATTATATCACCACAAACATCCAGAAACTCTTTCTCAGAATTTGGGCTGAGAAACCAATCCACCCCTGAAAAGATCAGCAAACTATTTTATTTGCTTCAATAAAAGCTTCATCATTTGAGCAGATAAAACGGTAAATATCATCAACTTTTGTGTCCAATAATGATAAACGGCCTGCAGGATCAGCCTAAACTAAAGACGACCAGCGAAGTTTTAGAGGCATCAGAGGGAAACCAGGCGTTTTACCTGCAGCTCCTCAGATGCTCCTCTGTGCTGTAATGGTTCCTGTCACTGTGTGATGGATTGAGCCTGGTGGGCTTGGCTGGCGACCCCTGACCTGTGATTTAACTTCAATCACACATCAGTTGATCCTAGTTATCAATCAGTTCATTTTATTCGCATTATTTTAACAAGTTTCTGAGGAAACGCAGCCGAGCGTCGAGTCGTTGCAGCAGTTTCTCCTCCTGACCAGCAGGAGGCGACGGATCACTTACAGCAAATCCCTCATTCAGAGCAGGAGGCGACAGTGGAGAGGAAGAACTGTCCTGACAACAGGAAGAAACCTGGAACAGAACCAGAACCGGGCTCAGAACCAGAACCAGGCTCAGAACCAGAACCTGGAACAGTACCAGAACTGGGTTCAGGATTATAATCAGGCTCAGAACCAGAACCAGAAACGGGCTTTCTACCAGTACCAGAACCTGAAACAGAACCAGACACTGGAACAGAACCAGAATCTGGAACAGAACCAGAACCGGGCTCAGTACCAGAAACAGAAACGGGCTTTCTACCAGAACCAGAACCTGAAACAGAACCAGACACTGGAACAGAACCAGAATCTGTAATAGGACCAGAACCTGGATCAGTAACAGAACCAGAACTGGGCTCAGAACCAGAACCAGAAATGGTCTCAGAACCAGAACCTGGAACAGAACCAGAACCTGGATCAGTACCAGAACCAGAACCCAGAACCTGGATCAGTACCAGAACCAGAACCTGGATCAGTACCAGAACCAGGCTCAGAACCAGAACCGGGCTCAGTACCAGAAACAGAAACGGGCTTTCTACCAGAACCAGAACCTGAAACAGAACCAGACACTGGAACAGAACCAGAATCTGTAATAGGACCAGAACCTGGATCAGTAACAGAACCAGAACTGGGCTCAGAACCAGAACCAGAAATGGTCTCAGAACCAGAACCTGGAACAGAACCAGAACCTGGATCAGTACCAGAACCAGAACCCAGAACCTGGATCAGTACCAGAACCAGAACCAGGCTCAGAACCAGAACCAGGCTCAGAACCAGAACCGGGCTCAGTACCAGAACCGGGCTCAGAACCAGAACCGGGCTCAGTACCAGAACCGGGCTCAGTACCAGAACCGGGCTCAGTACCAGAACCGGGCTCAGTACCCAGGGTCGTCTGACCAGCTTGAGGTTTGAAGACGGATCAGAGACACAAACAGAAGAACTGAGAACTTTTGACGTCTAACTGTAGCAGCAGGACAGTGATTTGGTGTTGGCAGCATCATGGCAGCCGATGCTCCAGGAAGGAACCACAGCCAAGCAGAACCGGGTCAGAACCTGGTCTGGCAGTAAAACCTTCAGAGGAACATTTGGACCCAGTTCTACATGTTGGTTGGTGTGGAACGTTTCTTAGTGACACTAAGCCAAAGACATGAATGTAGATTTTATCACAACATGAAGGAAAGATGCTGAAAAGCAAATCACTGCTGTTCACTCAGACAACCTGACCGCAGCAGAACCGGATCCGCTGTTGGCTTCTATGCTGCAATAAAACAGAATCTAACATCATGATCTGTCTTTTTAATAACAAACACTCTGGGCTGACGTTCTGCGATGAGACGGTTCCAGCATCTCGTTTCTGCTCCAACACATTTTTCTGCCTGGTTATTTTTCCTGTATGTTTTTCATTTCTTATTTAAATGATTTCTGAGCCTCTTGGTGTCACTTTGGATCTGCGGTTGTTTCTCGCATTACATGCTCCGTTGGTATCCAGAGAGAAATGATGCATGAGGAGCCATGTGACGCTCTGAGGCCTCAGCAGCCTGTGAGAAGAAGCTCAGCTTGATGTTTTTGGGCCACTGTGATGCAGCCGAGTGACACGGAGGAGGATTAGGGCCACCGGAAAAAAATACAAATAGGACTTTAAATCTCAGAATTCTGACTTTAAAGTCAGAATCTCAGAATTCTGGCTTTACATCTGAGATTAAAGTCAGAATTCTGATATTTAAAGTCAGAATTCTGATATTTAAAGTCAGAATTCTGAGATTAAAGTCCGAATTCGGACTTTAATCAGAAAGTCAGAATCTCATAATTCGGACTTTAATCTCAGAATTGTGAGATTAAAGTCGGAATTCTGACTTTAAATCTCAGAATTCTGACTTTAAATCTCAGAATTCTGACTTTACAGTCAGAATCTCAGAATTCTGGCTTTAAATCTGAGATTAAAGTCAGAATTCTGATATTTAAAGTCAGAATTCTGAGATTAAAGTCCGAATTCTGACTTTAATCAGAAAGTCAGAATCTCATAATTCGAACTTTAATCTCAGAATTCTGACATTAAATCTCAGAATTCTGACTTTAAATCTCAGAATCTCAGAATTCGGACTTGAATCTCAGAATCCTGACTTTAAAGTAAGAATCTCAGAATTCTCGCTTTAAATCTCAGAATTCTGACTTTAAATCTCAGAGTTGTGAGATTAAAGTCAGAATTCGGACTTTAAATTTCAGAATTCTGACCTTAAATCTCAGAATTCGGACTTTAATCTCGAGATTAAAGTCCGAATTCTGAGATTAAAGTCAGAGTTCTGCCTTTTTTCCCTAATCCTCTTCCGTAGACCGTCACCCTTCTGCAGCCTTTCCCTTCGTCTCAGCCTGATTGTTTTCTCTTCTTTCTTGTGCTGAGTTGCAGTTTTCCTCCTCAGACGCTGGTTCGGTGAAACGTTTGCTGGCCGACACCCAGATCTAATTTCTGCTCTGTGACATGTTGGAATGATTATCACAGCGGTGAAGCTAAACCACACGGGACGTCAGGGAGTCATAAACCGTGGAAAGATCCTCCTGGAGAGAGAGAGGATCTGAAAACGAGCAGAGCATCAGACATCGTACCTGTTGGCACGACAACCACACCGGGGATGTATTATTTAAAAGAATAAATAATAATAATCCTGTTTAGTTTGTGTTTCGTCGTTCTGCTGCAGCTCAGGGAGATAACGGTTCTTTCTTTCTCTGCTTCCACATCTGGAAAATCTTCTCTGGGTCGTCAGACTCTAATCTACAGACACGGTGCAGCATAATGAGTGAGTTATTATGCCCTTGTGTGAATCTGAGTCTGTGTTTGCAGACTTGGAGAAACTTGGGTGGCGTGTCCAGAAAACTCCCACAGCATTAAAGGTTTCTTTCATCTCTCCTTCTGTCCGCTCTGTGTTTTCTTACTGCAGCTTTTTCTCTCTGCGAACATCTTTGATTTATCGTCTTCACTGAAAACTGAAAACTAAAGCAATCCAGCGAGTCATAAAAGGTTTCTGTGATTCTGCAATCACTTTTATGATGATGTTATCTTTTTATTAGCTTGTGCAGGAGCTAAAGGGAAGGCGGGATTATTTTCTCATCGTCACAAATGCCTCTCAGTTTCCCACCTGGCCCTGAGTTTTAGTTTGGAGCAGTGGAGTGGAGTTTTCTCATACTGGTATTGTAGAAAAATCCTAGTTAAAACTCAACATACTGAAGCAGTTGGTGACAAAAATGTAACCTGTAAAACAAGTATTTTTAAAGATTTCTGTTTCCACAACCCAGTTTGACTTCTTGTCATTTGAGGATTAATACCATAAGAAAAAGATGACAGAATCACTTGCACCAATCTACTGTTAGTCCAATGGCACCGAGTTCTGTTTAGCATGACACTGATAAAGATTCACTCCAAATGCTGACAGTTGAACTGACAGCTTGACCTACTTTCTGAATAATGTGGCTGATAATAATCGGAGTATTTGTGGAATCCATTAAACTAGAGGTTCCCAAACTGTGGGGCGCGCCCCCTAAGGGGGGCGCCGTGCCATTGCAGGGGGGACGCCGCAGGAAGCCGTCTGGATGAAAATAAAACATGAACGCTGTATGCACTGGGTTTTTACCTTAGAATGACCAACTCTCTGTTATTCCTATGTCAGTTTGATGCAGTAGGGGCTTCCGCACTTCACATATCTGTCACTTTTATCAGCAGTTAAAACTGTTTAATCTGTTGTTAACATTCGGTAACCTGTTTTTCCGAGCCGCCTTTAAACGCAACATGAGCGCTAAGTGCAGAGCTACGCAGGTGTGTTAGAATCATAACCAACAAATCAGCAAAACGGGAAGAACTTTTCAGTTTGTCCCCCAAACTAACCAACTGAGTTGAGTGAAGCTGTTGGATGCAGGTAACGTAGCTAAAAGCAGTGGCGCAAAAAGTGGGTGTGCAGCGCATGCAACGCATAGGGGCGCAGCACCAGAGGGGGGCGCCAAAACCTGTCTGGAGGGGGCGACGGGCCGATGATGTTTTCCCAAACACTTCAGCGCCTTTCGCAGCAGCGAGTTTTCACGTATCTCGCCGGGGGGCGCGACTGAGCATCGCTCCTTCTCCCAGTGGCGCAACTACAAATTATTCAGGTGGATGCAAAAACATAAATCGGCGCCCCCCGCCCCCCCGGGAACATCAGGGCAAAGGTCTTTATTTGCGTGAGGTGAAGGAGCGAAAGGCGCTGAAGTGTATAAGGAAACATCATCAGCGCGTCGCCCCCTCCAGACCGGGTTTTGGCGCCCCCTCCAGACCGGGTTTTGGCGCCCCCTCCAGACGGGGTTTTGGCGCCCCCTCCAGACCGGGTTTTGGCGCCCCCTCCAGACCGGGTTTTGGCGCCCCCTCCAGACCGGGTTTTGGCGCCCCCTCCAGACGGGGTTTTGGCGCCCCCTCCAGACCGGGTT
>CAEGAF010089738.1:0-21030 GCA_903067075.1 Micropoecilia bifurca | reverse complement strand
GATTTAACATATAAATGCAAAAATATTCATACTTGAACTGTTTCATAATGTTTTCACATTTTAAACTAAATTTGAGTGTATTTTGCAGAGATTGAGTGATATAGACCCTAGAAACTAGTTCATAATTTTGAAGTGGAAGGAATTTTTTTTTAAATAAATACAAATTAGGCATGTCTCTTTGAGATTTACACAGGTTGAAACTCTGCAGTTTTTGAGTAGAGCTGAGTAACAACTAAGTGAGATTAGATGGACGGTGTCATTGAACAGCAAGTCCAACCACAGATTCTCTATTGTATTTAGGTCTAGATCTTGCTTCATTTAGATCATGTCATTGTAGCTCATGCAATGAGGTTTTTCTCCTGCTTCTGTTGAACTTCTGTTCAAATTTTTCATCCAGTGTTTGTTTTTTGCAGCAAAATGTTTTGCATGTAGTCTAAACAGTTTAGTCTTATCAGACCAAAGGTCCTTTTTCCATATGCTTTTTGTGTTCCATGCCTGACTTGAGGTACACTTTAAATAGGACTTATTGGGACTTGAGTACTGTAGTTTGTGGATGGGATATGATAAAGTGGGGTAAGAGGTGAGTGGGTGTGAATACTGTCTCACTTATTCTATTGGAAAAAAGAGCTCAGCTTAAGCTTTGGAAATTCATCTTCATGCCAGAGGCCAAATATAATGGCAATAATGCCAGTCTGTTGGGCTTCCTTGCAGTCTGTCACAACAGTTTAAAATATTTATTTAAATGACCCTGGATTGCTACCAAGAGATTATGTCTGAGGAAGTAGTTCTAATTGACATCTCAGAGTCTAACCTGTAATCAGGCTTCTGGAACAAGTTAGGACATTTTTATTTCTTCTTCTCTGGTCTAAATCTTTGGCGCATCGTCTCGTTCAAGGGCACATTAAATGCGAGAGCAGCCACTGTTTCACAGCAGCTTTTCACAAAGCTTTGTTCCGGGTTTAGGCGTTAGTTACTCCGTAAATTTTTAATTGTGTTTAGGTCAAGCAATTCCAAAAGGGTATCATTAGCCTGCTTCATCAACTCCAAAATCAATCCTGATATACAAGTTAGGATCATTCTCCTCCTGGAACAATTAATTGTGTTTCAGTTTTAACCATCTTACTCAAACTGTCACCGTCAGATAGAATGAAGGTGGCTTTGATGTTCAGGAACAAAATTTAAAGAGCACCAAGACACAAGCTGGTTATAAACCTGGCAGCATAATGTTGTTGGGACTGTGCAATGATGAAGCTGGGAAATTACCTCCAAATTTTTCTAATTTATCCTCAGTCAGCAAGAAGGTCTAAATGTGGAAATGTTCTACATGATCCCATTAACACTGGTTTTGGAATAGATAAAGTAAATTTAAACAATACATTTCTAGAATGGTCTTCCCATTATCTCACCACAATCCCGGTGAAAATTTGAGCAGTGCTTAAAAAATTACTTCTAAACAATTACACTTTATTGTCAAATTGTTTGCATTTTATATATTTGTAATGTATATTTTTGTTATTTCTGTTTCTTTGTTTTGTCTATATGATGTGTGCTGCTGGCTATCTTGACTAGGTCACCATTGTGAAAGAGGACTTTCACAATGGAATAAAAGCTTTAATTTAAAAAAAATAAATAAATAAATGAAAGCCAAATCAGTATCAGCAGAATTGATTCATCACAGTTGATCTGAACTAAGAAAAGTGGTCAAATATCCAACCAGGATACATCAGAAGTAGTAAAATATTACAACATATGAATTTCTTTGTAAAATATTCACAATTAGACAAAACCCACAAATAATTCAAAATCTCACGCCTCATTTTCTTTATGAAATGCATTAAACATTATTATTGTACCATAAAAAGAAGAATTATTCAAATAAATAAATCCAAATACAAAATTAATTTGACTTTCATGTTTGCGGCTAGAATATTTAAACTTCTGACCGGATCTGGCAATGCATCAAGTTATTTGGATCATTGGGACCAAATTGAAAAAACTATGGCCTGTGCATGTAACACTTACTTAGAATATCAGAAAGCAAACATATTCCAGACAGCGTCTCTGTGTGGATGATGTTTGGAGCAGAAATGCCTGGCTTGTCTTTGAAGCCACAGGGTTCCATAGTTGTTGTGCGTTGATAATTTCTCTAATCAGGTGGATGAAGAAGCTTGCGGGGTTAATTGGGAGCATACTGGAGTCGCTACATGTGTGAAATTGTATTTACGCCGCATTAAACCACAAAGAGCCTGTTTGTCAGCAGGCATGCAAGAATGTTCGATGAAACGAGGGATATGCATGTATGTAAAAGCCGATAAATGTTTTACCTCCATCCCTTTTTGAAGGTTTAAATTAGGTGTTTAAAAATACGACATTATTTTTACCCAAAACAAATCCCCCTTTTCTTTACGGGTCCGCGCTGAAATTAAATATGAAGCTTCTTCTCTGAATAGACGGCGAAACTAGTTATTTCTGCAATATAAAAAATGGCCACATAATTATAAACTCTTTTACACCCCACTGGCATCTGTGCGTTTCATTTACACAAACAATCTAACAAGCCTCAGAGTGGAATCTGAGAAAAGCCAGTGAATAAAAGAGTGAATTGGGGAGAGAGGGGGGGGTTGTATTATAGCAGACTGACAGCACTACAGTAAGTGCTGAGACATAAGAAGCACATGCTGAAGGCATCCTGCTGGGCAGGAAATGTAGGGGAACTGGCTAAGCTGTGCAGCCCCATCAGCTCCCTGCTGTTCCCCTCCTTTACACCACTTCCTTATTACCGTGTTTACCGTTCGGCTTTCATGCCTATCGGCCTTCCAACCCACCACACGCTCCAGGCACATGGGCACAAGTTGGAGGGAAGGTTTGGGGAGGTGGGAGGGGGCGAGGAAAACGGAAAACAAACATAAAGAGAAGCAGGTCACGCCCCATCAGGGTAGGGAGCTGAACACAGCAGATTCAGACTGTATGTGCTTTTACCTTGCTACCTACAGAGTGAGGCAGAGCACAGGGGGAATGGTGCATGCCCTGGAACTGAAGTGGCATGAAGTAATGAGATGGATTGTGTTAAGTGGCTGGCGAGGAGTAGAACAGAGCGCTTTGAATACACACACATGCACGCGCACACGCTAACGCACACACCCTTGCCACCTGCCAGCCCTTGCAACTTGCCTCTCTAGCACTCAGGCTCCATCATATATCAAACTCCGCGTTCTGTCAGATTATTTAATTAATGATGTCTGATCGGGTAGGAATGAAAGTTCTTTTTTTTCCACTCCTTTTTCATAAACTTTGATACATAGAGTAACAGAACTGTGTACACCAATCAATCCATGGACGCAAACATGCATAAGGGGTATGCTATTAATTCTGAAAGTTGTTTCTTCAAACATTTAAACTCTTATTGATTTATCACAGATAGTGATGAAGGTCAAAAAGTGTATTTTTTTCTTTTAATGTTTGTGATAAAGCTTATAGCACATTAAAAACCTAAATTTTAGTTTTTCAGAAAAAGTTTTTATTACATAGGACCATTAAAACCTTTTATTTAATTCATAAATATTGTATCATGACCTACACAATCACAGGATAGAATGGTGGTGTGACAGTTTCCCACCAGACAATCATCAACACCCTTCACAAACTAAATGCAGTGTGCTGCAGCAAATCATATAAATGGGAAGTTATGTGGTAGGAAAAACTGCAGTATAAAAAATATGCACAACCTTGGATAAACACATTCTTGACAGAATCAATGGAGTCAGTTCTCTAATAGCCACTACACACAAATGTATCCAGGAGATGGACTATATTCATTTCTTATGTCAAGTCACTCCTGAACTAGAGACAATGTCAGAAGGATCTTACCTGTACAAAAAAGACTGGATTGCAAAATGAGCCCCGATCGACTAGAGAGAGTATATGGCACAGTTCAAGAACAAGCTTTTTAGTCAGCTGAGTTTTCTGTATTTTTATGTAGTATTTTCTTACTGTTGCACTTTTGTATCTAATAATCAAACTTTTTGATGATATTCTCGATTCACAGAACTGTTGGGTGAACTTCCCACCTCATGTTGAATTGCGGTAGGTAGGTAGGGGGTAAAAAGAAAGAAAGAAAGAAAGAAAGAAACAAGAACTGATGTAAGCTTATCCGACAGCTCTTATAAAAAGTCAGCAACTGTGCTGTGGCAATAAAATCCTGCCAGAGGCTGAAGCACTATGCTGAAGTCCTCAAATCCCCCTCACAGGCTGCCGGTCGGGTATAGTACCCTGGCACTCAAGGCCTGCAGGGTGGCCTTTAAGCCTGGCTGAGCAAGAACTCCCCGTCCTGTCACTTCTCTCACTACTTTGCACTCTGTTCCATGTTCAATCACTATTGACAAGTGCTGGAGCTGTTCCCTCCAGGAGAATACCTAGCCGGTGCCAGAAGTGCTAATATAACATTTATCAAAGCGCTGGACACGTATATGTGCTGTCACTCTGCCTGACACGCAGACCGGTCGGTGCTGACATGGCTATTGTTGTGGGCTTCTTTGATTCCACTACAAACAAGCTCTCTTCAAAAAAAAAAAAAAAAAAAGCAGCCAAGTACAGATAGTCCTCAGCAAGCCTACTCTTACATGCTCATTAAAAAAAAACACACTGATTTCTGTTTTTGTTCTTTTAGTTTTTGCCAGGGTTTGCTTAAGTTTAATCTGAAGCTAAGTGCTGCTTCGGCAGCAGATTGGGTCATGACGAGCCTCCGTCTCGTGAAGGGACAAAGGGCCCATCATCTGGTCTTGTTAATGATTTCTTTATTTTTTGTGTGTGTATGTGTTTTTTTGTGTGCGTCCGAGTATCAAAATAAAATGTAAGTAACCTGTTATTATTCTGCACTTACGAAGTAGGGTGTAAGTGGATGAAAATTGATCCAGCAAATTGAAAAGGGGGTTAAGTGTTTTTGCCCTATCGACTCGGATTGGAATGACGGTTACATAAAACACTCATTTCTCTCCCATTAGCAGATGAAGCCACAGCCAAGTATCATTAGAAGGCCACGTTGTAACACTGCTCCAAGACATTTTGTTTTTGATAATGGCCCTTCCATCCAGAGAAGAAAGAAAATAAAGATATTTCACCCCCAATTGATAAAATTGAGCGTCTAAATGTGCGCAATGAAACATGTTGTGAATGATCTCCTCAAAAAGGTGAGAAGTCATCTTGGGGAATCTGTCATTTTGCCAAATGCACCTAAAAAGAGAATTGCGTTTTGTTTGCAGTTGCAGACGCTGGATTCTTTTTGAATTGTTTGCACACTATCATTACCAAGGGTCATTTCACAGTCTCATGTTAATTGATAGGCTGTCAATCTGTCAAGCAAAATGCCCGTCTTAGTGCTGTGTGGCAGTGTTTTTCTGATGGGCTTTATAATAACGCTGATGGGTTAGTGCTTCAGAAACTGCAACATGCGTCTCAGCAGGAGGGCTGTGCATTTGATTGATTGTAGTCTGCGGTAAAACACACAGTATGTAATTTCCCATGAGGTTTATTTGAATACCATCTGTCGACTTGCAGAAGTTGCTGTGGGAATCTGAGATCAAACTTGCGCCACTGCTGATCGTCGTGATACCTGCCCTGCCCAAGGACGCCGCTGTGGAGCTTCATGTGACTGCAGTGAATGACGATCCCGCCAGAAGAACTTCCCGGCATGTTACAACAAAGACGGCGTGCGGATCCATACAGTGCCACACCGTGTTGTCTGCTGACGGTAGCAGCGCTTCGCTATCACTTTCGATGGTCGCCTGCGGGGGCGACCTGGGAATCGCTGATGTGAAAAGCATCACAGAAGAGCTTGGCACCGCTTTCATGAAGGCCACAAAGGCGATGGAGGCCGAGCTGGTACCGCAGTGTGCAAGGGTGTTCTACAAGTGCAGCTCCTCACCAATTCAGCAGATAGTTCAAGGTATGCCTCTAATGACACTACCACCACTCAGCTATGGCATAAAAGGTGCAGTCATGGTGGGGAAACTACAGGGCCACCACCCGTCAGCGTTTCTAAAGGAAATGGCTGGTGCAATATGGCATAAAATAAAAAATCCCAGATTTTAATTTATTTTTCTGTCACTTTTTTCCCTTAAAAAAAGATATAAAATTACAGAAAATAGCTTGAAAAGTGCTTTGGTGAAGGACATTTGATTAATCAATAAGCCTGTAATGCTTTCTTCAATTTATGTTTTGTTTGATAGAGTAGGGGCAACACTTCTTGACTACACGCTCCATACAGTCAGGAGATAAACTTCATGAAATGAGACGTTTCTTTGTGCTCTTATTAAAATGGACTTTAAAGAGGAGTAAAGGTTGAAACCATAACTTATAAAACCTCAACATATCTTCATACAAGCAACTGGCCCATTATGTTGACCTTTTGCTGTCAAAATGTTTCTTATGTGTGGGCCTTAAACTTTAGGTCAGTGGGTCTCAAACCTCATAGGCATAGCCCCACTGCTTCATGAATTCAAGAAAAACGTGTAATAAAGTTTAAGAGTTTAACTCTAAATTATCAAATGAAATATATATATATATATTTTTCATTTGTTAATTTGTTTTCTTTATTTAAAATGTTCTTTATCATAAATGTTTTGATTTCATGCACATAAATTAATTTATATCACATTCTATTGTTAGCACAAAGGTTTTTTTAGTGATAATTCTGGTGAATTCTCTGTTAAGATTTAGGAGTGTGTTTATGTAAAGTTTTTGATCGTTCTTCCAGGAGAACATTTGTGAGGTCAGACACTGATGTTGGACAAAAAAAGCTTGGCCCAAAGTCTCAATCCTAATTCATCCCATTGTATTCTATTGGATTGATTTTGTGCAAACTAGTCAAGTTTCTAATCTCTAAACCTGATCATTCATGTCCTGGGACAACTTGTATTGTTCACATGTTTCTGCTGGAGGTGGTACAATTGCTTATTGGTTACAGTTCAGTTATCCGAGTCACCCTAAACCTTCAATGTGTGTTATAAGGCCTTAAAGGCTGAATGAGATTTGATGAATTTTAAGATCCCTATTTATTGCTGGAAACTGTCCGCTTGAAAAGATTGCCTTGAAACAAACCAACTTTTATGCAGAGTCGGATCAAGCAAAATTTGAAGGGAAGTAGGGTGCGGTTGTAATTTAGCACTTATAATCTTTATGCTTTGGTTGGTAGTTTGACAGAGACTTTGTAAACTTGAACCACAGGGAGTGATGGGATTTCCTTGGGTCAAGAACAGAGGACCAGAAATATAAGTTTGCACCTCAACTTTTAAAAATGGTGCAGCAGCTGTTCCACTTGCAACCCTTTGTTTCACAAATATTTGCCGCGTGATAAGGCGCTTAACACTCATGAAAGTGTTTTGAAAACCTGAATTCACTATATAGATCTAGTTTCTTCAACTCATCCCTACAGATTTCAGATCACATCAGCAAGTTACATTTCCATCTGTTGGATTTCCACTGTGACATGCTAAACCACCAACAGATCAATGTGTTGTACTTTGTTAAACACAAATATGTGTCTGAATACAAGAACAGAAGGTTTTCCAGTAGAAAACATCATTAATCTCTTCACCTGTTGGTGATTTATTATCTATCTCTGATTGTTGTTCATGCCAGATTTAAAGTGATCTAATGCTTTCACTTACAGAGAGGATTAATCCCATAGAAGCCTTCCTGTTAAGTATAACACTCATGACACGTTCTGGTTTTGCAAGTTGAGCTCCATAACACTCTTTTAATGAAAGTGACGTGACAGCCTCTCTTGCTCTGCGTTCTGTTTTCAGAAAAAGTTTGAGCCGACATTAGTTAAGCCATATCATAAAGTATTCAAAGGAAACAGCCTCCCCAGAGGATCTTCTCTTCTTCCTGTGTTTAATTATCGTAAGCCATTTGTTGTGTCTTCGGTGTGTACTGTAACCCAGGCAGCTGGCACAGTCTTTTGTCATCATTACACTTTTATACGCCGCCGTCTCCGGCTCCCAGGATTCTAGGATCTCGTCGAGGCGAAAACGCAGAGCGGTGTTTGTTTTATCCTGAAAGATGTTCTCTGTGAGAGGAAAGGGCGACAAGCACATCGATCACATGAGCTCGGCTGTCAGGCCGTCACCAGAGCAGTCAATTAGCATTTCCTGAATCTTTGACAAACCAGTCGCCTTTCAGTCATTTTTTTACTTTGACGTAACTTATCATTCTCGCAACGTCGAGTTATGGTAACCAGTAGTGAAAAGAAGAAGGTCAGCCTGCTCAGAATGCGTCTTAAATTGCACGACTGTGAGCCGGTGCTATTTATGTTGCCGACTAATTATATTCTTGCTATTGAGCATTTATGATGCTTGTCAATCTTTTTCCTCAGACATTCACAACAGGAGATATTCAGCAAACATATGATTACAATATTTCCTTTTGAAATCCATATTTGTACATTATACTGCAATAAAAGTAGGGCTTAGCTTTAAATCCGTTTTTTTATTATTTTTTTTTAACAGCCATATCCTAATCCTTCACATGTATGTTTCTTGGATTACAGATGGCACATAAAGCTCCCCTGAAACCATTTATTGACTCATTGCCGAGATGAAATCGGTTACCTTCTGATTCTTACACAGCCAGGCCCTGCGAGCTAACCCACTGGCATCTTCATGGGTCAAAGCTGATGCTCATTGGGTGATAAATCCAAAAAAGTCAAAGGGGGAAAAGTAACACCTCTGGCGCCAGCAGTCACTGCCTTCCTATTGTCGCTGTCACTGCAGGGACGTACAGCGGAGCGAAATGTGACTGCACAACCCCTGCTTGTTTTGCTCGCTGTAGGATTCACAGTTGATAGACGTGGCATATGGCTCAAATGAAACCTTTAAACATCTTGTCTCAACTTGTTACTTACGATAGAAAAGGTTTTTTCTTTTCCCAAGATACGACCCCACAGCTTAATAAAATCTTCAGCAACTTTTTAAAATAAATTATCAAAATAATACCTTGTTATTATAGAAGCTTATACATAATAACACAAAAATAATTTTGTGTTCTAAAAGATTTAATAATTACATTTCCTTGCAAAACTTCATTGTATCTTATCGGGAGTTTATGTGACAGACAAACACAAGGTGAAAAGTGAAACATCAGTCAGTATGAAGGCCTCAGAGGTTTTAGAGAATGGTCAGAGGAGCATAACCAGATATGTCAAACATAAACAACTGGAGAGACCTGAAGGAGGATGAAGTTATAGCGTAATACCAGTAACTCTGGAGGAGCTACTTAGGTCGAGAGCCTAGGTGGAAGCATGTGTCGGCAGGATATTTATTAGTCATACATTAAGTGAATCTGGCTTTTATTGAAAAGTGGTATGAATAAAACTTTCATTGAAAGAAAGTTGTAAAAATCTTGTCTTGACTTTACCACAAGCTCTACAGAGGACACAGCAAGTATGTATGAAGGTAATCTGGTCAAATGAGACCAAAACTGAACTTTTACAGCTACATATAAAGCCCTACGTGTGACGGACAACTTCCTTTGCACATCATCCCGAACACACCGTCCCTACATTAAAACATGGTGGTGGCTGGGTCATGCTGGTTGGACAGGGAGACTGGTCAGAGTTTATAGAAAAACTTTCACCAATTAAATACTGCACAATCCTGAACAAAAGCCAGTTAACGGCTCCAAGAGACTCGAGCCTGGAGATTCATACCTGTTGGACAATGACACTGAGTTTACAGCCAGAGCATTACTAGAAGAATACTTATAAATTACAGAAAATTTGCAGATGAGATTATAGTGAAAGGTGGTTCTGTGAATTATTCACTCATGGGAGCTAAATAAAAATGCATACCACACTTTTCAGATCTTTGATTTTAAAACAGAAACTTTTGCTTTGAAATGCTTTTCATTCCACTGTTGCTAAATCCAATAAAATTGCTGGCTAGCTTTCAACCCATAAGGTGTATAACCTAAACCCTCTAAACCTCTAATTTTTGTGCAGAATATCCATACAAAATGGCTACATTGTGTGGCCCAAACAATATTGGTACAGAAAACATCAGTAGAAATCAATGGATAATATATGTAAATGTTGGTTTCAGACTGATTAAAAAAGATAAAATGATTAACAAAGACAAGCTGTTCTTTGCATGTTTATGCTTACATTAATTTGGGATGTTGTTTTATTTTGTCTCCTAACTATACTCCCTTGTAAAAGAGCACATAGAGTACGTTTGAGTGAAATTCAAGCACGTCATTGCGAGAGGTTTTAAAAAAGAGAGAGCTGCCACTCCTCTGATTCCACTAATAAAGATTTTTTTTTTTTAAAAAAAGGAAAGAATAACACAAAATTGCATGGTCACTCATGTCACCTTCACCCCCCTCGTCGTCTCTCTTTTATAAACACGGACCTGCCGGTGAGTACAGTCACTGAAAGTACCTCAAAGAGAGAGCAATTATTTCCCATCCGGTAGTACAAAGATTAAAACATCCAGACATTAAACAGGCTCAGTGTGCAAGGTGTGATAAAGGGTTTGTTTCTTCTCCTAATAAAACCATCCTCAGTCTGTGATCTCTGCGGCCTGCTCTGTTGTCAGCCAACTTTCTAAAGAGGACCCCCACTTCCCATGATGCTCTGATAACACATATTTAGGCTTTTTATACCTTCCAAAAAGGCCCATGTTCAGTGGGGGCATTTTAAGCTGTGGTGCATATTAGCTAATTAGGGTTTGGGGTTCTTTGTGAGGGAATTCGCCATGCTGCGTGTGCATCAAATGAGAGAGAATGAGGCTTATTAACAGCCCAACTGCTCCTGTAACCTCCGTGTGCTGACTTTACTTTCTGCAAGTTTGCACAAATGTCATAAAGTAGGACAGAGTAACAAAGGATGGTATTAGGAATGTGTTGCTTCTTTGCCTTTTAAGATTATAATGGAGATTATGCAGGTGGATGTTACTTACAACATAGTGTCACATCCGAGTCTCGTCCAGCATGTTAGAAGAGAAGAAAGGAGGCTGGACAGGAGACGGCGAGGCTCTTGTGACCAATTAGAGCAACATCCCAGCTGCCTGCTGCTAAACAGACAGACTGTCATCAGGCTTGGCTCTGATGTGCTCAGTGAATTCTCAAAAGTCCACAGCCCAGTAGTCCGGCTGCAGACACAATAACATGTTAACAAACAGAGGATCAGTTGCACTGGCTTCCCCCCAACGTTCACTACAGAGAGACGGTTTAGTGGAGAGTAAAAGTCGGCCATCGGCCTTTTAAACCTGAACTTAATGCTACCTCTCTGGTTGAAGGTTACACTGCCTTGAACATTTTCATATTTTGTCACTTTGCTCAAGAACATTACTTGCTTTTATGTGCAAACCAACAGAAGGTTCATTAATGTGAAATGTTATAGCGTGATTTTTTTTTTTTTTTACAAATAAAAAGCCTGAAAAGTGTGTTCCATTCAGCCCTCCTGAGTTAGTAGTTTGTGGAAAAACCTTTTACTGCAATTAAAGACATGAGTTGTGAGGTATCTCTACCAGATTGACTGCGATAGACCATCTTTCTACTCTATTTCCCATTCCGGCTGATAAAAAAAAACCTTCCCACTTTATGATGTTTTCTCTGACGGGATGATGTGTTCAAGGTGACGTGTCAGTATTGTTTCACATTTAATGCTTTGCATCAGTCAAAAACATTCAGTGTTAGTCTCATTTGAGCAGAGCGCCATTCTCCACACATTCGCTGCCTCGTACTTGGAGTGTGGCGAACTTTAGTGGGATTTCTTAGGGGGTTCGTTGAACAATGGCTGGAATGCGTGACTAATGGTGGTCCTGTTGACAGATTCTCCCACCTGAGAAGTGGATCTCAGCTCCTCTTCAAGAGTCACCATGGGCCTCTTTACCGCTTCTCTAAATATTCTTCTCCTCAACTAGTCTGTCAATTTAGGTTGGCTTGCACATCCTGTGTCATAATCTTTGTTTTTTGAAAAGAGCTGAGCAGTTCTCTATAAAATGTTCAAAGCTTGGGATGTTAAATAAAAACAAACCCGTCTTTAAGCTTCTTCCCTAGTGCATCCTTGTCTGCTGTGCTCTTTGGCCTTCATGATGCTCTTTCTTTGCCGATGTTTAAGAAAAGTAGTGATGTATTGGCTTGAGTGGATTCTGTGAACTAATTAAGTGATTTCTGAATATAACTGACTTTCCTGGATCTTGTTTAGGGGTGTCAAATTCAATACAAATGTCAACATAAATTGGCTACTGTTTCCCTTACATTTAACAATAATGCAGGTTTAGGTTAGGCTCCCGTGATTTCTGTCTTTCACCTTCTCTCTTCTGTGCTATTTATATCTTACAGGACTTGAAGAAAGTTTACGAAACAGCTTAGGAGAATCCAGTCCATCTGTGGCCTTGGTTCCTGTCCTGGATCTGCCCGACTCCCAGATCCTCCACTTGTCCTGCTGGCTCAGTTTATAAAAACACACCTGTAGTCAAGGGGAGGATTCCCCCTAATCCACATATGATTCAGAGACACTTTTCTGGAAAAGCTACTGGATAACTTTAGACTTAAAGAAGAACATAAATGAAGGAGGGGAGGGATGGAAATTTCCCTTTAGTCTTGACAGTGTTGACAAATGGAAAATGTGCAAGTGTGCAGCTGTAGGGATGTATTTACTGCACCCTTTGGAGTGTCTTTAATCTAACAGTGCATACCAGAAAACTTCTTTCATTCCAGCAGGCAATAAACTCTCCCATGGTATCTTTCTGTTTCTGGTGGAGTTTCTCTGACACCCCTCATCACAGCTGAGCTTCACCTCTGACCCCGCCTGTGTCGGCTGCAGACCTACAGATTTACTGTGTCATAGCTCCGGAGCCGTGCGTAATGTATTTGTATGAGGTGAGTGAGTTTCTCCCTCGTGCTCCACGGGGCACCGGGTGTGTTATTATTGTGTAATAGGCAATCAGTGCCAAGCACCTGAAAAGATTAAGCCTCTTTATGTTTTCTATTGATTTCAAGGCAGCCTGGTTAATAGAAGAAGGACACTAGGACACAAAGCTGCAGGGCAAGTGTGTGTCCTCTGCGTGTTGAGGGGGATGTCAACGGATGAGTTGCAACCATGTTGAAAGAAAATAACACCATTAACCATTGCGTCTGAAGCTTTTTTTTTCTTCTTCTTCTTGAAGATTATGAATTGTATTGATAATCTAAGTTTGAATGAATTTTCACTCTGGCAATTCGCTCCAATGTGCTCTCAAAGTGGAGCAGGCTATTGATCTTTACCCACTACAGTGTTGCTTTGATTGTTGTCATCAAAAATTGAACAATAGAGGTAGCCAAAAGAGCCTTCAGACTTTTATTGAGGGCTGCAAAAATACAAACAAGTAATTATTTATGGGAGCAAGCATTCTAGTCCTATATGTATCCCACCACTTTACTATTTATGTTTAAATCGTCGGTGCGTTGTAAGAAAAATCAAATTCCTTGTGCACCAGCTTAGCCAAATAAAAGTGATTCTGATTGCGTTTGTTCTATGATGTTTTATAGTTCCAGAGTAGAATAAGGTTTTGTATTCTTGACTGATGCTTCTATTATTTCCATGCAAATATACATAAAGAAAACAGAAATATTTCTGCTTACTTTAAGAAGATTTTACTTAACGTTGGGCCTAAACAGCCCAACAAATAGACCTCAACCCACTCTTCACATTTTAGCATTGTTTACCTAGTGCGCAAAATTAAGTTTTTGAATTATTGCCTTTTAGGAACCTCAATTGTTGTTCAATTTCAGTGTTCTTTATATTAATTTAGATGACATTTAAGGTTACAGCTTTGGAGTCCATATGATTTCCAGTGTCCTACATGTTTTGGATATGACCATGCCAATGACATCGGATGGAAATGGCTTTAATATACCTCCTTATTGTGGTTTCAAGTTCTGCAGAGGTTCTTCCAAGGCTTGGTTTCTGAATCACTACATAAAGAGAGTGTTGGAAAATATATGAGTGTTAGAAGAGAATATTTGAATATATATATAGAGTATATATGAGACCTGTAGAACACCATATCAAGGGCTGAACAGGAGATATAACTGCCGCCACCACCATATTTAACAGTTGGCAAAAATTACTTCTAGTTTGTCCGTGTGATCAGCTGCGTGTTTTATTTCTGCCTGAAGGTGTTGTTTTTGCAACAGTTCCTTCTTTTTTTGGGCCGTTGCAAATGACGACCAAATGTTCCAGGAGTTTCTTGTCCTTGCGTTGCTCCTGAACAGCTAGTGTATTTTTTTTCTTTTGTGGGAGATACATGCACCAGTTGATCGAACATTGTAGGATGTTGAAACAGAACAATCTCTCAAACATGCATTAAAAGTAATTGTGGAGTGGACAAAGCCAGGCTTGCCTTAAACCCAACTAACCAGTTTAGATAAACTCCACCCTATCAAGCCGGAATTGTGCCAGGACTATGTTGATGGCCTAGAAACAGGTGTTTGGGGTGCATCTAATAAGATAAACCAAATATTTGTAAGGGTATAGCTATAAATTTAAACTTTTATGCGGAATTTTAATTATGTAGATTAGAAAAAACTCATTACTTTATTTAAATGTATGCATCCAGTTGCAAAAAAAAATTGAACACAAAATGAACATAAGGTTATGAAGATTAGATGTGCATGTCTGATTAGAGCTCTGCAAAGAAAACAAAAAGGGTTTCATTGTCCTTTTAAAAACCTGGTTTTAATTGTTTGCTAGTTCAGATCCCTTGCACAATCCCAGTCATGATGTGTCAAGAAAGTGCAAACATCCATGTAAGAAATATTTTCAATATTCCTCATTAAATATTTTTTAACTCCAAGTTTGTTTTTTGGGGGTTTTTTTTGTAACTAATAAAGTTTGAGAGTAAATATCACTTCTTGGAGATCTGAAGCAAAATTAATTGGTTATTTAATTAATCTTTTAACTTTAAATCTGCGTAAAATCATAAGTCACAGATTTTTACAAATAGGTTTTTTTATTTTAGCACAGCAGCAGTAGCAGATTCTAGTTTTATTTTCTTCTTCACCATACACAGACTTCAAAATAGTCACTCTTCCATCACATACTCTCCCTTCTAATCTGTCTTTCATTAGATGTGTTTTCATACACACACGGGCAAAACCACGGCTACGTCTTCACATCCTCATCTCCGCCAATGTGACGGCCAGTGGCAGACGTGGGTTTTTGTGTCCTCACCACTGGGCTGCTTTACAAAATGAATAAAGACAGGGTGACATTTATCCCCTTTTTTCATGTGTTATGTCAAACGTACATTTTCTACCAAGCTGACCTGCAACCACCCCACAATGAAACAGACTTTTGTAGCTAATACTGTCCTTTGTGTGGAGCGTACCAGCCTGCGGCCCTTGTCATTGTGGCCTTGCACATGGACTTTAACTGTGTTTCTACCTCCAGGCAAACCATGCTGATGTCTGTGACTTTTTTCCCCCCTTCCCCTACACCAGTGGGTTGCAATAGGGTTCCCTAGCTCTGGAGTGGCCTTGTCACAGCATGAAATGCCTTCTCCTCACATTGTGGTCCTCTTGCCTCAGTGATTGCGGTTTTGTTTGTTTTCAAGTTGGAATCCTTTGTGTTTCGTAATCGTTGTTTTCCAAGCTAGAATGTTGTACGGCATGTCTTAACAGTCACAGCGTGGTGAAACTTTGCTGAACCCGCTGGCAGCCTCATGCTGTTTGGTGGCGTATGCTTCCCTCATGTGGCCACTTGAAGTACTGCGGTTATAAGACGTGGCAAACGGTTTTTAATCTTTTTCACAAAAATGATTTAATAAAAAAATCTTGAAGATTTAGATTGTATATTTTTTTTATGTCACCAGAAACACAGAAAAACAGATTTGGGTTCTACCTTTTTATTATTGTTATTAAACTTCTAAAGGATTTTTAAAATAGGTAGGTAAAAGAAAAGGGACAATAAGTTGAACTTGTGCACCCATTTCTTGTTTATAAAACATACTAATTTGTTGTTTGATTATTTCACTGGAAAAAGAACAGCTTGGATAAAATCATTACCATTATGACTAAGTGTATCAGAATACGTACCACTTAAATAAACAATGATAAACATTTTTTTCCCTCTGGTATTACATCCATTCTTTTGGTTTAATAATTTTTTTAAGTGAATATTTAGCTTTCATGTTGAATATTTATTTATTTCTCTCTGTTTTTGGTATAACAAGCTATTTTTATCTAGGTTTCCTCACATTTTTATGAGCATTACCTCTATCTAGTTCATGTTATGTTTGATAGATTTATTTTCTATGAATTTGTGACCTGTAACTGCTCAAATGAAGAGCATATATATATTTGACAACAGGTGAAAGAATCAAGCTCAATATATGGCCATTAACATCAGTAATGGCGATTGTTGGTCATTTTTCACGTAAAACTGGACTTATAAAATAACCATGTATTCCTCTTTTTTCATTTGCATGTGTTTGGAGGGAGTTGGCCTTGTGGGAAATGTGCATAAGTAATATTGTTAGATATAGGTTATTGGCCATAACATTAATGACTATTAGTCTAAATTTTCATTTGAAGGTCTTACTATTATCATGCCCTCATCTAACTTCTAATGACGATGCGTATGAACTAATAATTATTAGTTTATACTAAATTTGACCTTATTAAAAGTGTGATGCAATTTTAAAAATCCATTCTATATTCACATATTCATTTCTGAAAGTTATTTTTTAATTCTTAAATTTATTTTTGCAGGAATTTTGCCTTTACAGTACAGAATTTTGTTTATTAAAAAATATGTTTTGCTCTCCCGACCCACTCATCTAAATACCTGTTTAGTTCTCTCTGTCATTATATTTTGAATTGCTTTGAATTAAAAATGTCAACCAAGAAAAATATGTAATTTGTAAAGCTGTGACTTTTAATAAAACAAGAAAGCATCCAAAGCCAAATCCCGAAAAACGAGAGCTATTTTTGCCTGTCAACATATGTTGAATTACTGCCGAATAAAATGGTGGTGAAACTGATTTTAACTCATATTCTACTGTATTGAATAAACGCCTTGCTTAGCGGAACGAAAGAGCGGATTGTTTGTAGTTGGGGACGACTATCTGGACGTACTCATTCAGGAAGTCAGACGCTTTCAGCGCGTTTTGTCACGCTCATGTTGATTAAAGATATTAAAGGTTAGTAAGCTTACTTCGGTACTTATTTTCATGACGTTTTTCTATTTCATTTACTTTACATGATTCTACGTCTGAACCGGACTTCCAATCTCATTCTGCTTCCCATTCTTTATTTACAGCATTACTGCTTTTAACGTTACACCTCTGTAGTGTCCACACCAACAGCATGGTTCTGCTGTATTGTTTACAGCTACAAGTATTACACCACTAGCTACTTTATAATATTTTGCTTCCCTCTTATTTCAAATGGCAGCCTTTTGAGATGGCCACCACGGAGAAAGAGACTCCAGCTAAAAAGGTTGCGGCGCCTTCAGTGTCCCAAATAAATGCTGAATATGTCACGCAGGTAACCACGTACACCAACCAACGCGTTATGATGTCTTAAGTCTCAGCTTTTAATATCTGCCTTTATTCTAACAGGCAGATATTCGAAGTTGTAGAGAATTAAATGGAAGCACCGATAAGATCCGTACTTCAGTAAAGAACAATGTCTTCCATCTTATGAATATGTACTTATTGGTATTACATGTTTTATGTCTTGTTTGTTGTTATCAGCTGGCTAATAAATATTGGGCTCCCCATGTAAAGGAAAAGCTGCCTTTTGACCCTCAGGTGAGTCATATGCGGCATCTTAAAGATAGTTATGTGATTCATGTTTATTGCAAAGATGTTGAAAGTACCGGTTAGCCACGACTTCAGTCCTTTTGCATAATGGTTTTCTGTCATATGCTATGATAAAGAGTTACATTGAATTAGAAAATCGTCGAATGACGACGTTAGTAGTAAATATGGCGACATTGCAATACATTAATATTTTCCCCTCTCCTTTATTTTGTGACCATTTTTTGGAAAGAGACTCCATTTAGCAAGTTGAATGACATTTGTATACCAGTTTAAACTTATGTAACTTTGGCCAAAAAGAATGTTAAGTTCCTTCATCCCATGACTTATTATTTGTTATATTTAGGTGATGGAAGATGTCTATGAAAAAGAGATTTTCTCATCAAAGTAAGTAAATATATTTCTGTTTTTTTATTTAAACTGCAGTTAAATATCTGATTAATATCTGACTCCTAATTGCCTTCTTTAATTGTGTACAGATTCGCCATCAGAAAAATTATGCTGCTTGAATTCAGGTTAATGTATTTCCATTTTATCTCCTTACTTCACACATTAAGCATCCATCAGCATGTTGTATATTTACTGTATTTTATTTTCTCCTCCCCGTAGTCAATACCTTGAAAATTATTTGTGGGTGAATTACACACCTGAGGTCTCCAGCAAAGCCTTTATCATGTCCATTTGTTGCATCGTCAATGAGAAGTTCAGAGAAAACGTTCCAGCTTGGGAGGTAAGAGAATCGTTCTATTCTTGTTGTGCCAAATTCTCATTTAATCTGCATTCTTCTTTAAGCACTGTAGTTACACAATTTTTTTTTTTTTTAAAACTTTCAAACAGATTGACTTTCTACAACATTCTAATTGTCTTTTCTGTGGTGTTTATCAGGTGTTTAAAAAGGAACCCGCACACTTCCCGTTTTTCTTCAAATGTGCAATGGAAGCTGTGCTGGCAGGCGAGGAGGCTGGTCTCACCTTAAAGGAGCAAACCATACTTCTTGTCTTCCTGGACCATTGCTTCAACAGTTTGGTGTGTATTATTATTATAACACCTTACAATTCATGGCTGACCTTCCAAAGGAAGAAAATGATAGTTTCTATATTTATATATGAGCATTCCAGATCGCACGTTTATCCTTTCATTCATATAAACGTGGTCTGAAATTAGGAAGAACCTCCATCTGGCATGTCATGAAATGGACTTCAGCCCATGGAAACTGGAAACAATATGATGGAAAATTTTTAGCAGTTTTAAAACTTCTTAAAAGTTTTGTATATGACTGGAAATGAACCATGTCTTTTTACATTATTTAGGTGATTCAGAGTAGTAGACCTTCAGACAGTATTCCTTGATTATTTTTTCAATATAGTCAGCAGTCAGGCCTTTTTCCAAATTATTACTGAAATTACAACATTGTTGTAGTTTTAATTGATTAAGTGTTTACCAGTTTATCTTTCACACCTATGGAAAACACTTTTTCAAAGTTTTAAAGCTGATTAAATTGAGACTTAAGTTTAGCAAGATTTCTGTAAACTCAAGATTTTTGTTGTGTGCATATTGATGACAAACTTCAGCTATTTTTGGACAAATTGCTGATTTTTTTCACTCTTCATGTTTAACTGTGAAAATGAGAATACCTGTATTTTAGGGTAGGCTTACTTGGTATGAAGGTAAGAATACATGGTCTATGTGTAGCATGTATTCTTACATTAAAAATTTGACAAAATTTGATTTTTCATGTTAGTCAAATTATTATCCAGGCCAGATGTCCTTAAAATTTGTTCATACATTTTTCCCTATTATTGTGGTGAGGGAGATGTAATATATCTGAAACCCAGAATTTCAGTCCAGGTCAAAAATGATGCTGATCATTATTATTATATTTTATTTTATTTAATGATTTAAAAAAGGTTATTGTTTAAAACTGAACTAAAAATCCTTTCAGTTTAAAGACAGGTAGATAAAACCTGATAAATATCAAGCAGTATAAATTGGCCATATTAAAGATGCAGTAAGATTTGATGCAGTTACTTGTAATGCCCACTAGGTGACAGTAACAGATAAAGCACTACTAGCACTCTTGTCATTTTCCCAAATAACTGCATGGGACCACAGGGAAACACTGCAGATGTCTCACCTCAGAATCTGCTGTGATAGCTTGCTGGCCTGCAATCACATCCTATAAAGGCTTGTAAATATTTTATTTGGAGACTTTTATTAAGGGTCCAGATGCAATAAAAATCTGTCATGCATTGTGCATTCTGACAACTCCTTCCCCCTTTTCTATCTCTTTGTATCCCTCGCTTCTTCCCAGGAAGTGGATCTGATCAGAGAACAGGTGCAGCAGCTCATCTCTCTCCCTATGTGGATGTGCCTCCTACCAGTAAGATCAAAATCATAGCCATAATTACATTTTGGTGGTTAATATTGACTAAGTAATTGTGCCTTTTATTATTTCAGTTTTACCCCATGCAGACTCATTTTTATTTGTGTGTGTATTTATAGTCCAGACTCCAACAAGAGCTGAAGAAAGTTCCCAAGCTGCAGAAGTTTTGGAATCTAATCAAGAAAAAATTTGATAAGATGGATGCCGAAGCAGTCGAGCAGTAATATAATTTTCCTTTCTAAGCACGTTCAGAAGATCTATAGTTATTACGACATTATAATTCATGATTTGCAGCAACTGATTTGTTTTCTTTCTTTCTTCCTCAGAGCCAGCAAGGAAAGGACTTTCCTTTCGTCTCTCATTAAAAAGTTTCGGGTCATTCTGATGTCAGTTCCAGCTGAGGGTAATTGGAAGAAATGCGTTTAACTCCTTGGGGAAATGGTTCTTATTGGATAGAATAAAATAGGATGAAATCAAATTAGAAAAAAAAAACCTGCATCTCTCTTATTGATCACTGCATTTTAAATTATTAATAACATGGCACAGGCCTCCATCTTTTTAACTATTTAGGGGAACCTTTATGTTATTCTACACCTGCAGTCAAGATAATAATCTTTTACAGATTGTCATAGGAATATTGTGGATCAATATATTTTCTGTGTGAACATCATTTTTTTTACGTCAGGTTTCATCAGCTATAGCAATATTCATAGTTTTGTTTTTGACCACTAAAATAAAATATTTAGGGATTAAATATTGTGTAGCGGTTTTTGGTCAGTTTTTTCAGAAGTGTAATTTTAACTTCAGTTAAACTTTTCACGACAAAATATTACATTTTTTTAGCAA
>CAEGAF010089733.1:0-11520 GCA_903067075.1 Micropoecilia bifurca | reverse complement strand
CTGTATAATTCTTTGTGGATGTTAGTTTACATTGTTTTTATGATTATTTGTTTTGTTCGGTCACTTTGTGTTTTCTGTGTCGATTTAACAACGATCCTAAAAACTAAAGAAACATTTGAACATGAACTTACAGAAGGATTTAAATCTGAAGTCACGACCGTCCCACAAGTTACTGCGATAAACTATAATATTGTTCTTTTAAATGCAAAACTGAAGTTTAAAACTCCAAATCGTTTCTAAAACTGGGTTTGGCTGTTTTCTTGACCAGGTTCTGGTTTTGATCCAGAAAGTTTTTGTCTTTTTCCATTTCCTGTTGATTCTTTACTGGGATTTAATTTTTCCTTTTCTCTGCTTTTATTCTGAAAATGAAACTTTGATCAAAGATAAAACTAAAAATGATCTTAATCATATTTTTAGCTGTTTTTTCTGTCTGGTTTGAGGTCAAACAGATGATTCTGTTAGTTATTGGATTTTATTTTGTCCGTTTTTTATTCTGAGCAGTGAACTCATCACCAGAATGACTGGAAACAGAAGTAAGAGACACTTTATATCTATATTTACTATCTAAATACAGACAGAAACCGTATTTCTGTCTGTATTTCACACTGAAACACTGGATGTGTTTCAGTGTGAAATTAAATAAAATAATGCAGATGTGAAAAGCAGGAAGGTTTTTAGCTTCATGCGACTGACAGGAAATAACTCAACCTTTGTATTTTTCTGTATCGCACCAAGTTCTTGTATTTAAGCAGTTTTTGATAAATGTTTTGTTTCTTTAATAGTTTGAAGGATTTATAGTTGATAAAATCTGTTCCACTGAGTTTAATATATAGATATTCAGAATTTATTCAGAACCATAAAATTCATATTTATTATTGGGGGGAAAACTGAATTGTTTTATTAGTATCTGCATCCTGCTGTGTTTTTATTGAATAGATGTTTCATTATTTCACAAACTAACAGAACTAAATAATAGGACTTTAATACTTTTATATAACTCGCTTGCAGAGTTTGGTAGTAAACTTACATTTACTTGAGCAACTTTTTGGAAAAATAATAATTTTATGAGTATTTTTACTTTTACTTGAGTAATTTTATTATGAAGTATTTCTTCTCTTACTTGAGAAAGATTTCTGGATTTTGAGTAAAAAACCTGTTTTACCCAGAAATCCACCAGACAGACTCACACCTGCAGTTTCTGTTAAAGTTTAATCAGTTTTTTATTGAAAGAAACTGATTTGAAAGATTCTGTTTTGCCTGATTTTGTTATTTTGTATTAATCTAAAATATTTAAATTTCGGTCCTTAAAATTCAAACATTTCCCTTTAAGTTTATATTTTGGATCGACTGATGATGTGATTTTTAAATGATTGATAATTTGATCAGGTCCTCAGTACGTCAGTAAACTTTTTACCAAATACTTTTTCATTCTTATCAGAGTAAAAACATGTTGAAGGTTTTGGGTTCTCTGCCCAAATAAAAATGGATTCTGTTTGTTAAATTGTTATGAAACATCTCAGATTGAGGAATCGCAGCAAAACCGACTATTATAAAAATAGATTATCTGAATCTTTACTGGTTAATTTCCCCTTCTTAACAGTCAGATTGAAGAAAATCAGATAATATTTTCACAGAATCATCTGTGGAAAAACTTGGAGTCGTGATGAACCTTCAGAGTCACATAAAGACAGTCAGTCTTCTATCACCTTCCACTGAGAGAAGATACTTTAAAATGCTGTTGGTAGTTTATAAATCACTGAACAGCTGAAAGATCTGCTGCTGATCAACCAGATGAAGCAGCTTTCAGCTTCTATGCACCACAGATCTGGATCAAACAGCTGAAACACCGAGTTCCTTTAAATCCAGACTAACAGCCACATGTTGCTTCTGAAACATAGTAAATGAAACGTTGATCAACATTCCGATGTGTAACGATGGAAACATGTAATGTTTACCATGTAACGTCTTTTATAAGGCTGTATTTCTGTGTTTCTGTGTTTTGGTAAAGCATTTTGAAGTGTTGCTGAAATGGGCTATATAAATAAGGTTGGTTGGTCTGTTGATTGGTTGATTGGTTGGTTGATTGGTTGATTGGTTGGTTGATTGGTTGGTTGGTTGGTTGGTTGGTTGGTTGGTTGGTTGGTTGGTTGGTTGGTTGGTTGGTTGGTTGGTTGATTGAATGGTTGGTTGGTTGGTTGATTGATTGGTTGGTTGGTTGATTGGTCGGTTGATTGGTTGGTTGGTTGGTTGATTGAATGGTTGGTTGGTTGGTTGATTGATTGGTTGGTTGATTGGTCGGTTGATTGATTGGTCGGTTGGTTGGTTGATTGGTCGGTTGGTTGGTTGTTTGGTCAGTTGGTTGGTTGATTGGTTGATTGATTGGTTGGTTGATTGGTCGGTTGGTTGGTTGATTGGTCAGTTGATTGGTTGGTTGGTTGGTTGGTTGGTTGGTTGGTTGGTTGGTTGGTTGGTTGATTGGTCGGTTGGTTGGTTGATTGGTCGGTTGATTGGTTGGTTGGTTGGTTGGTTGGTTGGTTGGTTGGTTGGTTGGTTGGTTGGTTGGTTGATTGGTCGGTTGGTTGATTGGTTGGCTGATTGGTTGATGTGTCCAGCCTGTTGTCTCCAGGTGAGGCGGCACCATGTGGAACTTGTCCCACTCCAGCTTCCAGCTCAGATGTTTTCCGGAGCTGCAGACGCGCCGCTGGATCCTGGCGCTGCTGTTGTTCCTCTGCTTCCTGTCGGTGCTGCTGGGAAACTCTGCGCTGTTCTACGTGATCCGCCAGGTGTCGCGCCTGCGCAGCCCCATGTACGTCCTGGTGTCGCTGCTGTGCGTGGTGGACGTCCTGCTGGCCTCCGCCATCCTGCCCAACATGCTGCTCAACCTGCTGTTGGACTGGAGCCACGTCTCGCTGGCCGGATGCCTCGTCCAGATGTTTACCACGTACTTCCTGTCGTCGCTGGAGTCCACGCTGCTGTTGGTCATGGCGCTGGACCGGTACGTCGCCATCTGCCAGCCGCTGCGCTACCCGGACATCATGAGCTCCTCCTCCTTCCTGCAGCTGTTGGCCTTCGCGCTCCTGCGCAGCGTCTCCGTCATGTCGGCGCTGGTGGTTCTGGCCGGTTCTCTGCGGTTCTGCGGCTCCAACGTCATCCAGCACTGCTACTGCGACCACCTGGCGCTGGTCCGCCTGGCCTGCGGCAGTACGCAGAGGAACCAGGCGGCTGGGCTGGCGGTGATCGTCTGCTTCGTGGGTCTGGACATCCCGGTCATCTTCTTCTCCTACGTGAAGATCGTGAGGGTCGCGGTCCGAGCGGCGGCCAGCGAGGAGCGTCTGAAGGCGCTTCACACCTGCAGCACACACCTGGTGGTCATCGTGTGTTTCTACCTGGTGGGCACCATCGCCTTCCTGTCCAGCAGCATCAACATCCCCATAGCAACGGGCATCAACACCCTGATGGGCGTGGCCTACATCCTGATCCCCGCCACGGTCAATCCCATCATCTACGGCGTCCGGACCGCAGAGATCCGCCGAGGCCTTCAGAGGATGTTGACGCTCAGAGACAGGAAGGTCACGACCCTGGAGGAAAACGTCAGACTCTGACAACATCCGGTTAACAAAAGTAACTAAAGTATTCATGAACCAAAGGCCTCCATCTTAATGTGACTTTAACCAAAACTAAAGACAAATTTGGGGCGTCCGGTTCTCAAGGGCCGCACCTGATTGGACGAGCAGGTCGTTGTGGGCGGATCCCAGTGGGACCGTTGAGTTTCTCCATAATAGGAAATGTTTTCAATAACATCAACTATTGGTAACAAATAAAAACCATTTTAGTTGTGCTAAGCCTGAAGCACTAATCATAAACATTAGCTGCGCTAAAACTAAAACGCTAAATTCCACCATGTTGATATCCAACATGGCAGGAGAGGAAGTGGAACTGCTGTGTGAACAGTCGTCATCCACTTCAAAATAAGAGCATCAACATAAACGTCTAACTAGTTGAAGAATCCGCAAAAGTCCTTAATCTAAACCTAGACGCTTAACTTTATTCAACCGAAAGTTTGCAAAACAATAAATCAGCATTTTAAATGTATCTGGAAGATTAACGAAGTAGAAGCTAAATGCCCCTAACGCTAAGGTTAGCCAAAATGCTGAGGAAGTAATTTGAAATGTGCCCACTGCTAAAATTAAAGCCCATTATTTCTCCTTTTTTAGATTATGACTAGCATAAAACTTTCATTTGTTTCTTCAGTGTCACATGCAGCCATTTTAATAAGTAATGCTCCTATTTGATTGTACAGATATTGATTAGCAGGAAGGGTTTTATAATACCTACCATTATATTTAAAAACTAAATCAATTCTGTAAGTAAAATAATGTGAAACTGGAAAAAGCTGTTAAAAAAATAAATATGTTTTCATCACAAATGTCAGGTTTGTATGAATATCATGACTGACAGTGAAAACACTCAGAGCTTCTAATAGTGTTTTTATTAAAGACTGTGGGGAATATACAAGTTTTCTCTGACAATATCAAAATAAAAGACAACGAACTGAAGTATAAACAGATATGATGCGTTTCTTCCTCATCCTCCAAGACAAACTGGTGTCTGTCTGTGTTTCAGACTTCAGGAAAATACAAGTTCAGGAATCTCACTTCATATTAAAATCAGCAGATAATAAACAGAAACCGTCATTAACGGCCACAGAGTGACCAACAGAAAACCGTTAACATTTGACACAGAGCTGAGCAGATCACAGATCATCATCAGGACTTTAGAGGAACAAATCCTACTTTTAAAAAATAAAACTGACAGGAATCTGCTGTTAATTATAGATTAAATTAATTATTTTAGTATATATTAATATGTGGAAAATATTATCAAAACCAAAGCAATTTAAGGGGTTTCATCTTTGACTATCTGCTGTTCAGGCTCCCACCAGCAGGTGGCGGTAACAGCAGGTTGGAGCGACAGAATTCAAACGTGTGACAAAGTATTCACCCTTTATTAAGTATTTTATCACATTTAATGGAAATTAAACTCATTTACTTATCAGACAAAGATGATTTCATTTTACTGAGGGGAAATAAGTGACTGAAAACCAGCTGAACCAGATCAGACAGTGATGCGACTCCAAGTCTGTTCACTGGCACCAGGTTCATCACAAATCTTCTAAATCACAGACTGGATTTTTTTTTTTTAATCTCTGTGGAAGTATGGGGATAATATTAGAACCAGATTTTCATTTGAGCTTTGACTGGGCCACTCCAGAGCTTTGGTTTCTGTTTTACATGTTGGTCAATATCCTGCTGCAAAACCCAAAAGGGAAACTCGGACTTTCCTTCAGGGTTTTCTTTCAGAAAGCAGAAATTATGGTTCCGTCAATGACAGTAAATCGAAGGAGACCAACAGCCTGACATCAGATCCAGCCGTCGCTCCGTCTCTGAAAGGCTGCGTTGGTTTTACTCCAGATGAAACGGGACCAACTCCTTCCACTTTCCACTCATCAGGGTAAATGTGAGGAAGACCTTCGTGTTCGTTTTGTCATCAAGCATGACCTCTGACCTGAACTGGGGCAGTGAGGTCTGCGGAGGTGTTTTCCCTCCGGACAGTCCGGTAAACTCGGTGCAACATTTGCTACATTTCAGCTGGTCGCCTCCTTCTGAACTGTCAGGTGTTTGTGTAGCAGCAGATCATTGAGATCCACCTCCTGAAGCTCCTGCACGAGCATCAGAACAAAAACTGGTCTGGTGGTCTTTTCCCCCACATGGACACTCAGCTTCATGTAACTCTCGATAAGCCGTGGTTTCAAGGCGCTTTAAGGAAAGACGTCCAATGAAACGCTGTTCCAGCTGGTCTGCAGGATCAGGCTTCCTGTCACACGAGCCTGAAAACACCAGCAGGACGTCTGAGCAACACAACCAGCCTGAGGAGACGCTGGACTCCGATTCGCCCAATCGCAACCTATTGGAGTTAGGGTGGTCATAATCTTATGGCTGGTTGGTCTGCATGCCAGCTGTTGGGACCAGATATAAGAAATGTCAATAGTTAAGGCCACGTTTGATCATGTCTTCACCTGGATGTCAGAACCGCGGCTGGGTTTTAAGAAGAACCATGAAGTACAGCAGAACTCTGTGGAGTTGGACCCGTAACCATCTCTGGTGTCATTTAGGAGCAACATGCATGTTCCAGTGGGTCCCACAGCATTTCTTTCACTATACCACTGCTGACGCTGGACACAGCTTTCAGAGCTGGAAGATTATTTTTAACCCAGTGATGATGATTTGGGAAATGATCAGCGTGTCGGAACAAACCAAGGATAACTTCATTATTCAAGACCTCAATAAACAATAAAATACTGATATATTTCATGCACTGGTTCCTTGTTGATCGTTGGGTCGGTGCCTCTTCTCCACCTGCAGATGTCAGCTGAAGTCCCTGATGTTGATCTGGTGGGGAGCCGCTGCAAGTCATCCGAACCTGGCAGTGTTTTTGATTTTAAAGACACTGAATCTAACCTCAACACAACTGAACTCCTGATCGGTTTCTAATGGAAATACGAAGAACAAAGAGGGGCATGCGTCCAGCGATGGCCGGCTCCGAGTTCCTGCTGAGACACAAGGCTGCGGTATTCTACACCCTGCGGGACGCAGAGAGAAGACGGACATGAACAAACACACAAACACGCCACCACCGAGTGTTTGGAGGGTGTCCAGACTGCGGCTCGGCCTACAGGTAACCTCTGCCGGCTCCACACTACAAACAGCAGCAAAACAACAACAGTGACGGCCGCGGCGCCCGGCGCCTCTATCTGTCGTCGGGTTTGGGTGAGTCCAGCGGTTCCTCGTCTTCCTCCTTCTCGTCTTTAGCGCCAATGAGCCGCTGGCGGGCAAAGTCCTCGAATATGATGTCATCATCACTGAGGGACGGAGAATGTGACTGAGGTTAGTTCAGAGCTTCGGTACAACATCATCAATCTGCTGCCCACACAAACAAACCGCTGCAAAACTGATTCCATTTAGATTTAAGGTTATAGCCTAGAGCTCCACAAACATATTGAAAATATATTCAATGTAAACATCCCATTTAAATGTGAAACGTTGTACTTAGGCAACATACAATTAGACTCATGTACCAATAAGGATAAAAAACTGCTGGCAGCCAGTAAGGAAGCCGTTACAAGGAAATGGCTAAAACCAGATTCACCCACTATTGATGAATGGATTGAGATTGTTAACCGGATTTATGCTATGGAAAAGATTTATTTTTCCCTTCAAGTTGAAATAGGAAAATTTTATAAGATCTGGACCAAATGGACTGAGTATGTAAAACCAATTAGATTTGACTTCATTTGATTATTGTTGTGATTTATATGTCCTGCCCTTTTATGTTCATGTGGTTTTTATTGCTCTAGTTGGTGCAAATTCCCATTTTGTTCAATGTTGTTAATTTTTGTTATTGTTCACAACTACAATTGAAAAAAATCTGTAAAAGAAAATACCAGAAAGGCAGAATGTATATACAGAATAACTTTGACTCTCTGCTTCTATGCTTATGTGCAACCTAAAATGGATTAAGCTGTAATTAACGAGTGTAACGGAAATCTGTCTTTCTAAATAAAAAAGAAAAAAGAAGAAAAAGTTATGGCCTAACTTGAGAAATATTTCCTCTTGCTGCAACTGAAACTACGTGGGTCAGAAGATTAAAAAACTTGTTAGTCCCACTTTTATGCAAATGCTCGTTTGTACCTGTTAAATATTTTAGGATTTTGTGAGTTTCCTGCGTTCAACGATCCAAATAGTCTAACCAAATAAAGACGGTTTAATGTGTGCAGCAGCTTTCTGCACTTGGTTTGTATTCAAGTCATGGCTGCAACAAAATGCTAAATTAGAACCTGTGATACAAATTATGGCTGCGTGCAACTCAAGAAACGGCTGCAAGGTAATAATCAAAAGTCTTCAAGTCCCAGTAGCCGCAGCACAAAACATTGTAGAAACTAATATCAAAGAATGCTGCAGAAAGTCAAAGAACAACTGGGAAGGCTGGTGATGCAAGAAGAGCAGGAGAACCAGAGCATCAGGCGTCCTGTTGATGCGGCGCAGCAGCATCCAGGTCCAGACGGTCCAACAGAGACGCCAGCAGACCGAGGCACAAAGACACTTCAAGTAAGTTTGCATCAAGTCTTGGATAAATCTCTGGGGAAAGAAATCTTCTGACCTTCGTTTGAATCTAAAATCGAATGTTTGATGCTACAAGGTAAAAGCGTTTATGGTTAAACATGATGGTCTCAGTCAACAGAAAACCTAATTACAGTAAATAATCCTGCTGAGAGTTTAGCTGCTGTGTTACCTGATAAATATTTGTATTAATTACTGAGGGATGAATTGATTATTTTGGTTTTACCATTTCTTGTTGATTAGTAACTTTAAATCCACTGAATAATTTGTCATTTTGCTGCTGCTCTCTGTAAATCTGTCAGATGTTTCTCTGTTAGAGACAGTGGAGGTGAAGATCCCCGTCAGCCACAGGGAGTCTGAGCTTCAACACTTCATCCTGCCACACCTGGAGCCACTTCATTCCCACCATGTGATTGGCTGATGTGCTCTTCATATTCACGTGTTGTTGAACAGGCGTCTCTAAATATGAACCTTTTCTATGAACCAGATGAAGCAGCAACATCACAGCCTTCATCTTAAACCTCCAGAGGAAGGTTGTAGGTTTGATTCCAGATTCCATGTTGACACACATCAACCCAAAGCTGCCTATGAACTGGTGTGAATGGGTGAAAACCGGTTAGAACATGGCTGTTCATTTACCTTTTGAAAACACCTGATAATCTTTGACATTGTCCAGACAACAATACATGTTTGATGAGTTGATAAGAAGGAAGAAAGTGAAGTGGAATCGATATTTATAGAGCAGATGAGAGTCTAGCCTGATGAGAGGATGAATTTAACAAACACAGAGATGCTTCTGCTGACTCCCGTTAGGTAATGTAGACACACATTTTACATGTTTAGAGTAAAGCCTTCGATAAAACCTGCAGCAGGAGACGAGCGAGCTGCACACCATGAGCCTGGATGCATTTTGAGAAAATGAAGCCAACAAACCACAATCTGCTTGTTTTCAACATTTAACTGAGGATAAATTCAAGCGAAGGCTTAATGAGACTCATTAGACCGAGTCACGGCTTGTTCAATTAAAAAGCTTCCAAAGAAAACATCAGAAAGTGCATTAAACTGAAAATAAAACCAGTAATGAATCCCTGTGAGCAAGGCAGACCTCCTAATAGGGTCTTAAAGCAATCTCACTATCACAGTAATAATCAGTGAGATCCAGAGAGGCTGCTGACAGCCAGAAGAGTTTCCAGTTTAAAGCCCATTTCCTGCAGCTCCCACAGCAGCACGCATTAGGATGCATTAAGGCTGAGACTCTGGAGACGGCTTCAGAGCTGCTAATGCGCTAACGGGCCGAGACCAGCACCGTCCAATCAGAGAGCCAGCTGACGAGCAGGACAGACAGACAGGAGGGCTGCTTACTTTGTGTCAAACTCAATCAGGTTAGTGTCGATCGGAGCTTCATCTGGAGCTGCGGAGAAGTCAGAAAGAGGCAATCAAAGCTCTGTCATCACATCACAAGCCAACATGATTCACTGCTCTTCTCCATGCAGGAGAAGTTTCTTCTTCTTCCCAAGACAATGTTGGCGTTGTGGGCAGGATTTCTGTCAACAGCGTAAACAGAAATGAGACGCACCGGATTCCTCATGGAATCCGATCCAACAGAAAAATGTTTTCATCGTTTCTGTTGACGTTATTATATTGACATACTACAAATAATCCACAGGCGAACATACAACTCCCTCTAAACGCACTTTTCAGTAATAACTGAATTACCAGTGTTAGCAGATGATCACACATCAGAACATGCTAGGATCGTCATTCATAGTTATACGCCAGATCGCTTCCATGTGGGAAAAAGGGAACCCCAGACCATCAATATTAACCATAGTAACTGTTCATGTATTCATACAGAGGGCATCAACAACCAAGAAATAAGATATGCCAGATGGGGAACAACTTTTGGTTTTTCAGGTGGACAGACGTAGTTTTATTGAAGGAAATTCCTCCTGTTTGATTTATTGGGGGCTTGTCCGGGATCACTAGGCTGTTTTCTATCCAACAATGTAACTTAAACCATGATGGAGAACTTAAGCAAATGTAACAATTTTAATCCAAAAGACAGGAAGGTTTTTTATTGAAATAATTCAGTTCATTATGGAGTCAGAAATGTGAAAACATCTCACCGTCTCTGTAGATGGACTCCTCCAGTGGCTTCGGGTGCATTAATGTGAAGGGCAGCTCAACAGAGACGTCACTGGAAAACAGATCATCCAGGTGCACTGAAGCTCATAAAACATCACTTTTCAACTGCAGATTCATTAAGGGCATTTATTAAAGTGGATATATGTCACCACCAGAAAGGCGGTGCAGTAAGATGTTCGGATGACCTTTTGTAAGTCTCAGCATGAACGTTTCCATCCGTGACAGAGTGAAAGGTTACCTGGAAGCCAGATCTCCGAGAAGCCTGAAATCAATACATATTTGACACCGTCAGTTTCAGAGCAGCATCACGTCCAGCTGTTTAAACTGAGCCAGTCTCTTCATTTCATGTCATCTACATCACGTTAATGCACTTAGTCACTTCTACAAGCTGATTCTTTCACCAAAGTAGAGTAGACAGTTTTCTCTTAGGAGCTCCTTTAGACCTAAAGTCGCAGAGATAAACTGTGAGTAGCTGTGGCTTATTTTCTGAAAGGATGCATGAAAACTGCAGGACATTTTTCTTTTAATAACTATAAAGCTGAATCTTTATCAAATTAATTAAGAACTCCAAAAGCAGTTCCCATTTTCTTCAAAGTTTTCCTAATCTGTTTCTTCACCCTGAGAAACACCAAGTTTTCAGGTAAATCACTCTATTTGATCTGAAATCCTGTTTTCTCTCAAACTGTGTTAAACTTTTAGAAAATAACTGGGATCAGATTCCATCATCAACCTGTGGCAGGTTGTCTTTAAACAAAACCGATAAATTTTCAGGATTTCTCTGTGCAGCTTTCTCCCTTCTGGACTAATGTGGCGTTGTTGGCAGGATTCCCAGATTTATTAAAGGTTTTATGCTGAAGTTACGCGGCCTGCCATGAAACTCAGGTTAAAGTACAGATATTCTCCTGATCCAAAGCGTCCCAATGGTTGGGCTTCAAAGCGACGCCTGCCGCCTACAGCAGGGCTGTCCAAAGTCGGTCCTGGAGGCCCGACTGGAGGCCCGACTGGAGGCCCGGCTGGAGGCCCGGCATCCTGCATGTTTTATTCTCTCCCTAGTGCAGCGGTTCTTAACCTGGGTTCGATGAACCCCAGGGGTTCACTGAGTCGGTCCCAGGGGTTCGGCGGAGCCTCTGAGGTAAAGACTCACCTGTGTAAAGTCGTGATGACGCCCAGCTTTGCCATCACTACTGCAGAGGATCAG
>CAEGAF010089720.1:0-50221 GCA_903067075.1 Micropoecilia bifurca | reverse complement strand
GGTTTTCTCCGGGTACTCCGGTTTCCTCCCACAGTCCAAAAACATGACTGTTAGGTTAATTGGTCTCTCCAAATTGTTCCTAGGTGTGCATGGTTGTTTGTCCTGTATGTCTCTGTGTTGCCCTGCGACAGACTGGCGACCTGTCCAGGGCAAACCCCGCCTCTCGCCCGGAACGTCAGCTGGAGATAGGCACCAGCAACCCTCCCGACCCCATTAAGGGTTAAAGGGTGTAAGAAAATGGATGGATGGATGGATGTCTTAAAGGAGAAAATATGCACTGCAAAAAATACAAAATTTGACCAAGTGTTTTAGTTTCTACTGAAAATAACTTGGCACACTTGAAACAAGAAAAAACTATTTTATATGCAAGTTTTCAGCAGAAACAGGAGCTTGTTTGAAGTCAATAATTCATTAATATTGATTTTTAGCAGATTATTTAACTTCAAATATTTTTCCATGATTTAAGTGAATATTCAGTGGAATACAAATATTGACTCTAAACAAGCTCCTGCATCTTATTAAAAAGTTACCTGTCAGTTAGCTTAGCCTAACTTACAGCTGTACTAAGATATTTGTCAAAATCTTCATAAAATTACTTGGTATGATTTTGTATTTTTACAGTGCAGTTGTTGCAGTTTTCTTCTAATTCGGAAATTTTTCCCCTGAATGTTTCATTTCAAACACGTTTAACTTATTAATTGATAATTATGAATCTTTTTCATCACTGGGGAGAAAATTTGTCTCACTCTGCTTTGCAGAACTTAAAATCTGAATTTTCTATCATAAAAGGTCTGTTTAAGGTCCAGACTTTGACTAGGCCAGTCAAAAACTTTTCGTTATTACCCATTTTGAAAGGAAGAATGACCTCTTTTCATTGTCCTTCAGGATTTTCTGGTAGAGAACAAGTTATTTCAACGCAGCACAGACCATCATACTGCCACCACCGTGTCTGACTAGGAATAAATTTGGCTTCATCAGTTCACTGACTGTTTTCCAGGGAATCTTCTGCATTGTTTACAGTGTAGAAATGTTTTTCTGGAGTCCCAAACACACAGAAATGACTTTTAACCCTCTCCTGACTGATGGATGCTGATCTTTAAACTTCATGCTGTCAGACTTTTTATGATTTCACAGGTTAATTACCAAAACTGAACCAGAACTCAGTTTAATCTCTGCTTCCACACAAGATCAGCTTGGGTTTGAAAGCTTTTTATAAGTCAACTAATAAAATGATTATCTGAAAGCTGCTTTTTCCATTTCCTCAGGTTGTTAAAATTAGCTTGATCTTCTGAAACCTTCATGCACAAAAGAAAAAAAACCCAAAAACTGAAGCTGAATGTGAGAAACGCATCAAGCTTGCACACCTGTAGCTGAAACAAACTAAAGCTGCTGTGCTGATTGCATCTGCTGTGCAGCAGCTCCAAACATGATCCTGCGTCTGACCTGCAGCTTTGATGACGTTTAAGGTTTGACAGGATGCAGGACGCTGCAGAGCTATGAATAGAAACAGATGACTGATTTAAACGCTTCACACTTCCTCCAGCGGTGGGAACGCAGCACAGCTTCTGCAGCAGACGAATCACACAGCTTTGAAGCCGACAGACTGAGCAGATGGACGTGTGATATAGTTGACAAAGTCAGAGTCTCAGAAAGGTGTGAAAATTATGGTTTCAAACAGGAAATGCTGCTGAAGACTCTGCACCGTCTGCGTAATCGGCTGCATCAGAAGCTGACGGAGTTTAGTTTACCGACTGACGAGTTTCTTTAAACTATTAAAACCAAAAACTGTGCTTGTCTCGCATACACATTAAACATTTTGTAACAAAACAAGAACCTCAGACTGCTGAACAGAAAAATAAAAAATGAGAAAAATAAAATATTAAAAACACTTAATTTCCTGTGTTCTTACAGAAATAAGGAGCTTTCTGGGTGTTTATGTCAAAACAAAACCCCAGTGTGTAGTTTTTTATGGCCACTGTAGATAGAAAAAGAAGGAGCAAATTTCCACCAAAAAGACAAATAAAATTTAGTTTAATGTCAGAAATTTGATAGAAAATACTAATAAATTTTAAGATTAATCTCAGAAATTGTTTAGAAAAATTTGCATTTTAGAATAAACATTTTTTAACTTTTAAAACTCAAAAATAGGCCATTTTTAATAGAAAATTTCTGAGATTTATCTAAAAATTTCTTAGCTTGATGGCCGAAACAAACTAATTTTATTATTATTTACAAAGGCCCCAAGCGTTGTTCCACAAACAATACTGTTTTGACTGTTACTCCCTCTCCGAGTATAGCTCTGCCATCTTTGTTTTTGTATCAACCGACTCTGCCAGTGGCGCCCTCATATGGATGGAGGCCAAACCACAACACTAAAAGAAAATCTAAGTGGGCGATTTAATCAAATGGAACAAATTTTAATCTAATAAACCAGTAATTGATTAATCCCTGGTTTAGGTCCAGTGACGGTGAGGCTGAGAGGAGAGAGTTTGGGCTTTTGGGAATTCACCTGGCCCCTGTTCCTGTGTGTAGCTGGGCGAGTGTCCGCTGTGGGTGTGCAGGGATTGGGCCCGCTGCTGCCGGGCCGAGTCGCAGGTCTGGTTCGGGTGCCACGCCTGTTTGCAGTGGTAGCAGAACTCTGCGCCGCATCCCTCTCTCCGGCACACCAGCCTGGGACAGCTGGCACAGCCTGAGGCGATGACTGCAAACCTGACAGCAAAACATGGAGGAGGCACAAATAAATGAGTCAGAAACTAACATTTTCCAATCTATGAGGCACCGGCAGGCAAACAGTCAAGCGTTGCAGCATCACAGAGCAAACCAAGCGGGTTGCTGGCACATCATCAGCTCCTTAGAGCCGGTTTTAATCTGCAGAAGTGACGGTGAGGTGGATCCTCGCACCCGCTTTGCACCTTGGTTGGTAGAACCTCAGTCTGCAGGTCTTTAGAGGGAACTGGGAATAAGTAATGAGGCAAGCTGTCATGTAAGCTGTTCACACCAGTCTCCAGGGAATGAACGTCTTCATGTCAGAGACGCAGCGTGGGAGGCAATGGGTACAAAAACCCTCAGCAGCCGTTTAGAAACGATGGATTCTCATGTTTTCTCAACTAGTTTAAAAGCTTCACAAACAGAAAGCAGCGTGATAATGAAGAAACGCTTAACATCTATTATACATAACTTTGTTACCTAAAAAGCTGTTTTAAGATTAATATTGTACAAAATTTCATAATTACGTTTTTAAATTCAAAATTTAACAAAGCTGCATTGAAAACAAACATTATTCTATTACTGTAAATGAAGTGAACCCACTAACAGCTGAAATCCATGAATCCATAAAAACGGCTCTAAAAATGTTTAGAACTGTGTATTTTAACAGATCAAACATAAAATATGCCCTAAAATGCAGTAATACGAACAGTGGAAACTATCTTAGCACCAGAACAGAAGCCAACATCCGCAGTCTTCTTCACTCTGCGAACAGGCAACAAACTAGCTATTAAAGAAGCATTGTGGAGGATCAAGTGCCACCTAGTGGCAAATCCAGGAAAGGTTCAGTAATAACAAAAGGCAGTAGATCCATTGGGGAGAAAGAAACAATCTTAGATTAACAACCTCTGGTTTAAAGATAGAAACCAGTTCCAGAACCAGATTCAATATTTCAGAAAACATCCGTGGGATAAATATGAAACTTAAGTGTTTAATACCAATGAGCCTAACATTAAAAACAGCAAAATTTTTCATTATCCGAGAGCCTGGAATGCAGAACATTTGGTGCCCGGCAACAAAGACGGAGATTAGCAGGAGACTGGGATTTAAGAGTGTGTCAATCACACAAGCAATCACAAAAGAGAGGATTACAAAAGGCTGTCAGGAAGCTAAGTGGCTGAAAACCCATCGTGGGAGTGGAAGCGGAACAAAACAAATGTGCCGCCATTTTTCTGAAAGCTATTTGTGTTTTTAGGGCTATTAAAAGGAAAGAAATGATAACATGACAAACAGTTTTATTGTGTTGCTCCTCTAATGTGGCAGCTCAGCGTTCCACTTTAACGCCTCCTCAAACTCTGACAGGCCGAATCTCAGGACCGGGACTGAGCAGATATCCTTCCTCCTGATGAGTCCAAATTAACTTTGTTATCTGCTTCACCATGTGGGGAGAGAAGAGCAGGAAATGTAAAGATAATGGGAGGTAAAGGCGCATAGTTTGGTTCTGAGCACAGAGCGACTTTCATCTGTCTCTCTGACTGCTGAATGTTTGTTTCATTAAGAAAAAGTCTGGCCTTAAAGAAGCAGTGTTTTGTGAAATCGACTTTTTCATTCTTTCATCAAAAACACACCTGGAGTGTTGCCTTGATTCTTTCATGCCTGAGACATTCAGCTGTGCAAAATGCCTGGTTGGACCAAGCTCCGCCTTCAAGGCGCAGCTCCTCCCCCACTCAGCTCCTTCAGACTAGCCAGGAGCAACTAGCAAACACCTGGTGGATCTGCTGAGCTCGTTATGGGAGCTACTGCTCAGTGAAACTCTTCCTAAGGTGGAGTTTCAGAAAGAGCAGGAGCTTCTTAAAGAGACAGAGGCCCAATTTCAGGGTGTTAAATTACAAAGTCAAATTTCTTTTAAGTAATATTTAATTTATGCAGCATTTCTTTAACAGATGAAGGTAAAAGTTACTTTATTGTGCTATAAAATGGGACTTTATGGCTGGAACGTACATGATACTTCCCCTTTAAAAAGGATTTTCAGCTGAGCAGCAGATGTTGAAAGTTGAGTCTTTAAGGAAAAGCAGAACAAACAAGATCATCTGAACATCAACTTCATGTCATGTTTTCAGCTAATAGTGACTGGAGCGTAAACTTTCAACAGATTTGACTGAAGAAATGAAAATAAACTGTTTTTAAATGGCCTGCTGGTTACAAAGAGTCTAAAGATACGATGCATGTCACGTTACTGCAGTCGCAGCCTCATCACAGCCAACCTCACTGTGAACCAATTGGTCTGAATTTGGAAGTTCTTAGAGAAAAATGATTCATAACACAGACCAGATTTATCTGTTCAGACAGGACTTTCCTCAGGCTTTCTAAGCTTTTTTTTTTTTTTAGAAAGTTTTCCTTTTCCAGACAAGATGAGACAAGAAGCAACATTCCTGGAAGGCGTCATTTGTTCTCACTGCTCCTCTGCCAGAAGCGACCCAGACTTTCCAACCTGACTTCACCCACTTTTGATTAAAGTGGAGCTAATAAAAACACAGATTAACATGTTTTCCCTGCTGCATCAACACTTCAGATCTTCTAAAGAGGGATTTATCAAAGACGTGACTTTCTAACCGCTTTTTATTTCCAACGGCAGGTAAAAAGAAGAGCTGCAGTTTTAATGGGACACAGATTCTCTACATTCAGCTGGAAATCAAATAAACCTGGAGTTTGGAAACTGAGAAGGAGGCTGCAGACCTCACCCTAAAAGTAATACTTCACACTCTGGTAATATAATACAAGTTTTTCTTCCTATTGTTACGACTTTTTTCAACTTTGTGTTGTGCGACTTTTTCTCCTAATATTACTTTTTTCTTATGATTTTTATCAACTTATTATGACTTTCTATCATATGATTTTATTTTCGTGCAGCTCTTTTCTCATTATTATGGGTATTTTTGTAATACGACTTCCTGTTGTACAACTTTATTCTTGTATCATTGCTCCTTTTGTCTCATATTACAACTTTATTGTCCTAATATTGCGACTCGACTCTCATTTTGACTTACAATGTTGAACTTTATTCTCACAATATTAACATAATTCTCCTGTGAATTTTTCTTTTGTTGCAGAATTATAACTATTTTTATTGTCTAGTTTCTTTTTCTTAGTCTGTATTAAGGCTCATCTTTATTTGCTAATTTGTTAAAATTCTCCAAATGTCTCAGATTGTGCGCCGACTCGCCGCGTGTTTGAGGGGAAACATCCTCAGACTCTCCTGTGTGCATGCATCTCCTCTGGGAGGCACACACACACACACACACACACACACACGCACGCACGCACGCACGCACGCACGCACGCAGGCCCAACAGAACCGGAACCGCTCTTCTCACCTCTGTCGGCTGCATAAGCTCAGAATCCTCATGCAGGTCCGACATGTACGTATTGATCGGTGTAATTAAGCCCTGTTGCCCCGGCAACGCTCCCTCTGCACGACATTGATAGTTGCCATAGCAACTGACAGCCGGAGCCGAGAGAGAGAGAGAGAGAGAGAGAGACCAGGCTTTGTTCTGACTGGATGCTCGGATCCAACCGTCACGGATTCTGACTGGTCCAGGCCGAGAACACGGGGTCAAAGGTTAACCAGAGTGAGTCTGTCGTTCAACATGCTCCCCCTGGAGGCGGGTTTTAGCTTTACAGACTGGGATTACTGGAGCAGAACTGGGTTTAAACCAGTTCATGAGGACAGAGAGGAGCAGAAACCAAGATAACGTGTTTAAAGATTCACACACTAAATCATTAATAAGTGATTATTGCTTCTGTTTGTCTGTTTCTTTGACTAGACCACTCCAGAACCTTTTTGTTTGTTTTTAAATCATTCAAGGTGAACCTGCTCGGATGCTTTGGCTCATTTTCCTGCTGCATGAAGGGAAAGTTTTAATCTGACTTAATGTAACGCAGAAAGAAAAAGATGCTATTCTTCTTTTTTTACAGTGTATATAAGAATCTGACGCATTTATTTTCTGCTTAACTTTTTGACTGGGCCTCATTTCTACAGATTGAATTCACATTTTTTAAAGAATCGAAATGTTACGACCAGGTGCAACTGCTACAAAATAATTAATATTGTTTTGATTAGTTTGACTTAAAACTGATCCATCTTGTAGCGTTCGGTCTTTACATTTCAGGGCAGGAGAAGTTGGAAGCTGCTCCTCCTCTCCGGTGAAAACCGTCAGCCGTTCCCTCGGCTCTGCAGCTCCGGATGTTTGTGCTGAATAACAATTTGGACTTTGTCAACCTGTCTGAATTAGAGCGAGGCTGAGTCACTGCTAGCGTCAGGCAGCGGACCGTCGCTCTCATATTCAGGTCAGCCGCTCCATCTTTTCCAGCCTCATTTTGTTTCCAACAGGAAGACGCAACAACTTATCTCTAATCTGGTTTGTCTGTAATCACAAACTGTTTCTGCTCGAATGTTCCCAAACCGAGATTAAGTTAGCACATCTTCAAAAAGATTTCAATCACACCGAGAAAACGTTAAGACGATAATGTTTACATAGTTGTTTTTTTTAAAGAAACAAAGCCTGTTGAGGTTTATTTTCATCTGCACTCTTGGATGAGTCACGCTGAACAAACAAGGAGGCCCAGAAAACAGAGAGAGTAACTGGATGGGTCTGACTGTGGGAGGAACCTTCATTAGACACAGAGGGGACAGTTGGGGAGTGGGCCGAAGATATTTCAATATGAAACCAGACCTGCTATCAAACACGTAAAAAACAATATGACTGGCATCCAGAATGCATAAAATCACCTGAAAAACCACCATGAGTCATAATCACTTCGAGTCATAGCACCACAAATGAGTGGGACGTCAGAAAATATGCATAAAGCGAAAATAAAAGTATTTTTTTGTGCAATATGATAATTTACATATCAGTTACATCAAAAATAATATCTCTGCTTTTGTTGTCATTACTGCTTCCTGTCTTTAGGGGGCAATAACTGCAGAAAAACTAGGCAGATTATTTCAAAGCAACGTCCAAAGAAGAAACAGGAAGAACTGTTAATTAATTACCTCCAGTTTTTTTTATAATTAAAACTGGAAATTTTCAAAAGAGATTTTAAAACTACGATAATGTCTCAAAATGCACTGGTTGCTATGGTGACTGCCTTTTAAGAAAAAGCGGAAGATGTAGCTTTGACTCAAACAAGACCTGACATGAATTAGACAACATTTAGTGGTGATTAATAACAGGAAAATCCCTCTCCTGGTTTCACGTGAAGAAACAGCAGCTTAAAGAGACGCTTCACTTCCAGTTTTTAAAAGGAAGCTAGCAAAACGAGAGCGAGTTAGCGGCACAGCAAGAACTCCGTCTGCACTCTGGGCTGATTTACCAGGAAACTGGAAATCTGTCAGAAGAGAGACTCTCTGGGAGGAAGCAGAGAAAATAACCTCCATTTTCATTCATACATTTTGTAGATGGAGTTTGAACTGTGGTTTAAATTCAAGAGTTTCTGAATGTTTCATAGGGTGAAAAATCCACAGTATCTGACATCATAACAAAACAATGAAAAACGTTATTCAAGTTTGACTTCATGTGACTTATTTTAACTTTAAATTATGTCTCTATTGTTAAGTGTAGCTGGTAAAATTCTACTGAATTAGAAAAACTTTGGTAAACTTACTAAATTTTTCTTAACACCATCTGAAGTCTTCCAACTTAAAGTTAGAAACTTACTCATCGAGTCACATGCTTGCAAGCTGAATGGAGTTTCCCAATGTGACTTTTCTGAAAATGTAATTGCAACACCGCAAAATTACGCAAACATTTAACTGGCACAGCCAGGAAATAATAACAGGAGCAGTTGATCATTATGACTATAAATAAAACTCGTTATAACAAGTTTTAAACCAAATTCTGTTCTCATTTAAATTACAAAACGGTAACAATTCACGAGATGTTTGAGTGCAATGTTGTCTTCCAGAAATGGTAAAATGAATTAAATATAATAACTTATTACTTTAACTGATTTACTCGTAAACAAAAACTTACCAAATAAAAAAAAGTTATTATTCTCACTTAGTAAATATAAACTTGCCATTTTTTTTACATTAATTTACACGAGCAGGTGGTATTTCCCCTAAATGCATACCGCCTCATTTAAATGTGCACAAGTACAGAGACATTACTTCAGAAGTACAAATGTTAAAGAGCAAAACAAACTTTGGTTTGCACGCACTTATTGCTTTCATAGGTTTTTTTATACACTTAGAAAACAGAAATTGACGGTGGTCCGTAGAGTTTTACTAGCTAGGACCTGAATAATGTCAAATAAACACTTTTTACTCCTTAAAAGTGTTACAAACTATAAAATATAAAGTTATTTAGGAATACGTATAAAAAATCCCAAATAGAAGGAGTGCGTTTGGAAAGCTTTGTTTTTAAATGTCTGCCACCAGATGCCGCTGTTTCCCTCAGGTTGAACCTTTAAGTTTTATGGAAGGAAAAATCCAACCATGGGATGATGGAAACCCATCAGATAGGAAACAAATCAGCAGGAGTGAATGAATTCCTGATAACTGAACTGACTGAATGCTGGAAGTGAACCAGCAGACACCAGAAGGTTTGTTTTTTTTGGTTCTCATACCAAAGCTGCGCTGGAATAAAATGTTTCAGTCAAGGTTTTTTCACTTTCTCCGAAAACAAAAAGCTTCATCGTCACCCAAATCTTTCTGAAAAAGTCACAGAAAGCCGAGACATGACAGGAAAAGAGATGTTTTTTCCAGTTACCACAGATTCTGTGGCTTTCCCCTGTGACTCTACCTGTACTTTCTACCCAAAACCAAAGCAGAAGAAGAATATCACAGCCTGAAACTCAAAGACAATGAATCACTCCTGCTTTTCATGATTGAACAAACGCCTCTCATTTGTTCCAGAAAGTGAGCGGCTCAGGCTCCGACTCGCTCCGACCACAGAAGCAGCTCGCGGCTCTCTAACCCACTTTCTGCCTCTCTGATTCTCACTTTCACGCCTTTCGGTTTTTTTTATCTGTCCGGGTCCCAGAATCTCCTTCAGTCCTCTGTGAGACATAAACACTTCAGGGTTCTCTGCATCCGGAAGCCGATCGCTGTAGTTTATTTAATTTATGCTCTTCACCATAACTTCCTTGTTTTCACTCATTGCACAAATTCCCCTTAAAGAAATGAGAGGTGACAGTCAAAGCTTTGCTGGTTTGACGTCAGATTTACAGTAAGTCTAATTACATCACAGAGAGAACAGGAAGTTCTCCTCTCAGATGGACACTGGCTAAAAGTCATTTCATTTAAGCGTTTATTTCCATAGTAGCTGCTCTAATATTTATTTTCTGACTGTTATGATGTTCTTAAGTTTTAAATTTCTTCAACTCATCAGTTTTAAATCAAAATGACAGTGAAAATGACAATATAAGGTTCCAAATTCAAAAAACTTTATAAATCCCAAAGGGAAATTCAATGTTTAAGGTTTTTCAAAGAGTAAATTAAAGTAAGTGGAAATATAAGGCCTGTCACAATAGCAAATATTGATAGACGATAAATTATCCCAGAAGTTATTGCGAAAAACGATAATATTATTGTTTTGATACCATTTTAATGCAAGAACACAATCTCAAAAATCAATAAACTTTAAATTCTAATGAACATTTAACACTGGGACTGGAAAATATTTCAAATATCTGCAATAAATAAAACAGAAACAACACTTAAAATAATCAATCAGTCAATGGTAGGAAAAGAAAGACGACAAATTATGCAAATGGAGATTATTGAGCTTCTTTTAGTTTATGATGTGATTAATTGATTTATAGCTTATTGCGACAGGACCAGGTACGGCTACAACAAACAAAAAACAATAAATAACTTTATCCCTTTATTTGTTGGGTTTTAAACTTATGTCTATATTGAAGATCATGACTCTGTATGTCTTTCTCTGACAGGAACATGTTTCTCTGTGGGCCAGGGGCGAATCAAGCATTTTTCAAGAGGGGCCCATGGACCCCTGAAGCCCCCCTCTTGGGGGCGCCACTGAAAAATTACCTTCTTTCTAATTTCTAGTTTTCTCTACTTTCTAAACATCATAATCTCTTCAGTTCTGGTTTGCTTGTGGGTCAGAACATCTCTGGTGTTTTACAAATCGAACATGTGATTCATCAAACACGTGACTCCCGGGTTACAGACGGCACCGTGGACCGTTACTCACCCGCAGTCGGGCGCAGGGCACCATCTGCAGTCCGGGTCGGAGGCGAGGCAGCGCCGCAGCAGGAACTCCTCGTACTTCTCCAGCAGGGCGGCGTCGTCCAGGATGTCGGCCACCTGCCGCGGGGCCAGCCTCTCGGCGCACTCCGGGCAGCTGAGCTGCACCCGGCTCTCCGTGATCTCGATGCGCAGGTACTGGCGCAGGCAGCAGAGGCAGGAGCGGTGGCTGCAGCCCAGCAGCTCGGGCAGCTGCTCGGCGGGCTGACGCACCAGGCACAGCGGGCACTCCAGGAGGTTGGGTTCTCCGGCGCCGGCCAGGGACGGCTGGCTGGAGGACAGTGGCTTGGAGGGGGAGCTGCAGGCTGCGTCCTGGCTGTTTGCGGTGGCGGCGGCTGCGGTGGGCGTTGAAGTCAAGGCGGCAGGCAGCAGCTGCTGCTGCTGCTGTGCGTGGTGGTGATGAGCTAACGGAGCGGCCGCCCCTCCTTTGGGGGCCCGTCCGCTCCGGGAGCCCCGCTTGCTGTGGAAGAGGCTGTGGAAGGAGATACGGCTCTGGCGTTTCCCAGCTGGTCGGCACTTAGGGTTGGGAACGCCGCTGACCGACGAGTGAGGCGACTCGGAGCCCTTTTCTGAGCCCATTTTCCTTTTTATTCCTCCTTGAAATTCCAACGAGGGGACACAAGCTGCGGTTTGTTTCCTCGTAAAACCAACTGAAACAGTTTTTCGAAATCTTGGCTCAGACTCTTCAGGAACCTCCTCCCCTTGCTTTTATGAGAAAACAAACATTATCAGGAAAGGGCAGAGGGAGATAACAAACAGAAATCGAAAGGAATGACGCAAGTAAGCATGAAAAAGAAAAAAATCCCCCTGGGGTCCCAGTCTGTCTCAGGTTTGTCCGGATGAAGTTTCACAAAGAAAAAAAGAAGAGATGAAAGGAATTTTCTTCTCTGAGGCAGAAGACGGAGTAAAACTGTTCCACTCGTCACTCAACAAAACTCTACAAAAACACAGAAAGGAATAAAACCTAAAAATCCACAGCTTGGTTGTTGTAACTCCTCTGGTTTGGACCTCCAGATTCTCCTCGGCCGGGTCCGGAGCGACTGATCCTCTTCCGCTCCTGTTGCTGAATGCCGGCGTCTCTGAAAGCTCCTCTCTGTAGGGCAGAAAGAAGGCAGGAAGTTAACACAAAGAGCATGTTCAGTCTGACATACCGCTCTCCTCCCTCTCCGCTCGGCTCCTCCTCCGTCTCACTTCAGGGTTTTTTTTTTTCTCTCCTGTGCATCTGAACCGATGGTCTGTCTGCTCTGGTCGCCTTCGAACACACGAAGGTCAAATGGAAGAAATTCTACGTTAAAACCTCAGATTCAACGCATGACATCATCCGCGACCCCACCCGATCACGTCTTTGTGTTAAAACCAGGCTCCCTCTCTAAGGCATGCTGAGCAACACAAGCTCCTCTCCCACTTCACACTGTGCTGATACTGCCGTCGCCATGGCAACGCTCACTACAAGCAATGAAAACAGCGACTTGAATCTGCCTACAAACAAGAAGAGACACAATCTGGGGTAAACAGGTTAATAGAGTCAAATATACAAACCCAAAAAAACATGTTTTAATTTGGATGCTTCAGTCACAGGTAAACAGATTCAACAAGCAAAAAATGCAAAAAAAAAAACAACATAGAAATATAGACTTCTAAAACACTGAAATAGGTGTCCTAGAAATATGGAGGACTGTAATTAACAGAAAACTAAAAAAATAGTTTTACAAATATACCTTATATATGTACACATACATCATCAAAATATATGCTGATTTTACATTCACTATCAAGCAAACTGGTACAAAACAAACACACAGTTATATCTGCATTTCGATGTATGGGGGCCTGGAATTGCCAAAAATCAAATATGAATTTGATTTTAGAAACAATTTGTTTCACTGAAATATAAATTTGAGTGTGGAAATAATTCAAAAACAGCAATAAAATGCAGAAAAAATATTGGCTCTTGGCTTCAATTTGAGAATAAAAACAAACTGCATGCAATGTACCAACAGAAATGGTGAAATTACAAGTTAAGCTAGCTACAGGTGCTGTCAGCTTATTTTGTCGTCAGAGGTTTCTTTGATACACAACCTAAAATAAGCCCTTTTGTGGTTTGTTCTGATAAAACTTTACTTTGTTCTGATAAAACTTTACTTTAGCAGACCAGTTAAAAATGTTACTAGTATTACGACAATCATGAGTCAAGCTAGCTGTGATTAGCTTATCTTGAAGTCACAATAATGGCCAAATATCAGTGAGTGATGCAGTGTAGCTGACGTTCAGTTCATTGAATAAATACATTATTTATATCATAACAACAACAAAAATGGCCAGTTATATTTCTTGGCATTGACCTTTAAACCCTAATTAACTGACAGGTGAGATTATTCTCATAATGTTTTATGAATGAATTTTATATTTTGATATTTCTTGTATTTTGGCAGTGTCAGTCCTCCATAGTGAAACACCTAATTACTATCTAAAGTATGGAAATACCAAGTCGCACTTCTAAAAATGCACAAATCAAATGAAAACAAAAATAAAATTTACTGTTCTACACATAAGAACACGCCCTCCCTATATCTTCATATATAAACATGCCAAACATACATAGACTCATAAAGTTTCACAAAACCCCCGAAAACAAACATAACGCACTAAAAAAAGCTCCAAATACACAAAAATTCAACTAAACATAAACAAAACTTAACACGTTACACACATTACAGACACACAGAACCCCAACACATCGCGCGCACACACACACACACACACACACACACACACACACACACACACACACACACACACACACACACACACACACACACACAGTTGTAAAAGAAGACTCACAAGTGAAAAGTAATAATTACTTTAACACAAAACACACATGCTAATTATGTTCTCACTGCAATTACAGACTGTGTAAGTGCTTCTATTCTGGAACCCAGGCCTGCAGCAGCAGCTCTGGTCAAACGTCTCTTTCTTTGGATCTCCAAATTTAAAGTTAAAAAGAAACTCACTCTGGATGCTTTGCTGCTGGAAATATTTCCACTAAATTAGTTTTGACAGGCCCTGTAGCCTGTTTTTGACATCTGCGTAACATCTAATCAAGATTAAAAGGAAATACAGAAATTAAGATGTCAGATCCGGTCAAAGAGGAGATAGAGCAGATGCAGAGTAAAAGAGGAAGCAGAGAGGAGTTTAAAGATATTTTCCCAATGTCTACATGTAATTCAGATATGATAAAGTAGGAACGTGTAACTAAGGCCTTGTACAAACATATTAATGTCTTAAAAAAACTGCGACATCATTTAAAAAAATATTTGAAGACATGGAATCAGATTCAGAAAAGTTGTCATCCACATAAACCCACTGAATGTTGTGAATATGCCAAACCCATAGGGGGCAGTGCAGCGCCAAGCTATAACCTGTCAGCCAATCAGATTGCTTCAAAACAACCACAAATTAAACAAACGCCGAGAAGTTAATTTAAAAACAAGTTGAACTGCTTTTAAATAAAGTATTTGAATATAAATGTAAATAAAACACAACACAGTGTTTATTTTTGTTGGGACGGGGATAATGGGACCATAACTCTCCATTTCCCCATGTACACAAAACGTAAGAGTTTTCATAAGTAATCGTTTTTCATGACTTTAAAGGCGTTTTTATGCGGACGAAAAGCCAAAACGCAAACAAAAATATAAATGTTCCCAGATAACTGGAAACTTTTAGACAAGATTTATGATATGGGTGCAAAAAAATAAAAACAAACAAAAAATCCCCCCCAGAATAACTACAAATAAAGCACAAGTGTAAAGAAGGGATGTAAGAAACTTTTTCTTAATTTACGGTGACTGCATGGAACTCACTGCTTGAAACTACTTTCTCTGCACAAGCATGAATACTAATCATACAAAATCCAGCTCTACACTTTATTATTACTTTTCAAATAATATCTCCCTTAAATTAACTGTTTTACTGTTAAAATTAGTTTTAGTTGTTATCAGAATGCTAAGAGGTGTACAGGTTTTGTTGCAACAGAAAATAAAATCCAAAAAACACAACTGATATTAGAAAAGACAAACACTCACTCAGTCGTGCAGATGTTCCCTGGTTTTCCCTCTGCGAACCAAAAACAATCCGAGCCTGTGATCGACTTAACGTCCACAAACTGATGACAGCCGCTGGTATGAAGGCTCGTCTCTCTATATGTCTCTATATCTCTCATACAAACACATACAGAGTAATGCTGACCCAGTGAACGTCAGACCATTCATGTGATCACCATGTCTGCGTCCGAGTGGGGAGCGTGAGGAGGGGGATTCAAGGCCGTGACGCACAGAAAAACAGCGATAAGCCGAACCGACCTGGAGCAGCTGAGCTCAGAGTCTGATCCAGTTTTCAGGTCAGGAAGAAGAAATAACACGAGAGAACTGGAAATATTACAAACACCCGCTTTTAAAGGTGATCAGAAACCGACTTTTTTCAATCTTCATTTCATATTTCTATTAAGTTTTAGAGCAAATTGATTTAAGATTTTAGTCCGCACCCTCTAGTGGCCACATTATGAACTTCAACAACATTAAACAGGAATGCATTGAACAGATTTGCGTCATTATGAAATGTTACTGATCAATAATTTATTCATTGTGTAACCAACCTTACAGGTCTATGATAATACACCAGAATAACCAAGTGGATTAAGACACATTTCAATAGGTCTGAAACATCCGTTTCCAGAGTTAGAAGCTTTTCCTAGAGAAATGTATCTACAGGTACAGAATCATTTTAGAACAATAAATAAATAAATAAATAAATAAATAAATAAATATTTGTAATGTTTTGGAATCCCAAAAATATCTTCTTGTAGAAATCCAAGATGTTTACAAACTAAAATGTTTACATTCTCAATCACTTTAACTAATATAAAATTATTAATGCAAAACCTAAAACGGATAAATGGATGTATTACAGATGGATGAATGGATGGATGGATGGATGGATGAAGAGATGGATGAATGGTTGGATGAATGGATTGATGGATGGATGAATGGATGGATGAACAGATGGATGGATGGATGAAGAGATGGATGGGTGGATAAACAGATGGTTAGATAGATGGATGGATGAATGGATGGATGAACAGATGGATGAATGGATGAACTGATGGATGGATGAACAAATGGATGGATGAACAGATGGATGGATGAACGAATGGATGGATGAACAGATGGATGGATGGATGAAGAGATGGATGGGTGGATAAACAGATGGTTAGATAGATGGATGGATGAATGGATGGATGAACAGATGGATGAATGGATGAACTGATGGATGGATGAACAAATGGATGGATGAACAGATGGATGGATGAACGAATGGATGGATGAACAGATGGATGGATGGATGAAGAGATGGATGGGTGGATAAACAGATGGTTAGATAGATGGATGGATGAATGGATGGATGAACAGATGGATGAATGGATGAACTGATGGATGGATGAACAAATGGATGAACAGATGGATGGATGAACGAATGGATGGATGAACAGATGGATGGATGAACAGATGGATGGACAGATGGATGAATGGATGAACGGATGGATGGATGAACGGATGGATGGATGAACGAACAAATGGATGGATGAACAGATGGCTGAACGGATGGATACATAATGTCTCGCTCCATCCACTATGCTCCCTTTAATGATGAAGTTTCACTCACCTCAGGATGCCAGATCCTTAAAAATAAAAGTGATGCTGAGAGCTTGCCATACTTTCTTTCTTAAATATAGAAAATCAAACGATCCTCTGATTTGGCACCCTGACATCAGAGGCATGATGTACTGAACTCCATCCCAGATGTGGAGGAAAAGTAATTTCCACACTATTGATCCCAATAAACGCACTATTCACAACACAAATGCTTCTAAGACCAAAACATGGCAGCACCTTTCAGGAAATTCTTTGTTTCTTGGCCTTTTTTGCTCTGAACTTCACTCGTTAAGAGTTTTACGTGGCCATCTGTTACTAAACATTAACTTGGAGCTCATTTGGTGAGTAAGATGTGTGATTCACAGCGCTGGCAGACTTTGATTCCAGGTGACTCATCAACATTGTTCAAATCTTGATTTTTTTTAATGATGCCCAAGGAAATATTATAAAAGTAGAAAAAAATTACTGAACAAAGCAGTTTACTACAGACTGGGACAAAATAAACAAATTAAACTGCTGAGATTACACTATTTTCCAATAAATATGTCAGACCTCATCCATTCAGTCCAAATCCTCTTTGCAGTCGGAGTCAATATCAGCCAAAACAAAAATGACTTTAACACCTGCAGCTGATTTTATAGCGCAATAAGAGAACAAGGAAGTAAAATTAGCTAAATTCTTTGTCAGCTTGCTGAGTAATCAGTGACATCGGATGAGATGGAGATAAGCTTCGGAAGAATTCAAATACGCTGCAGGACAGAAGGAAGGAAGTGAAAATATGCCGAGTGAAAACATTCGTTATCGGCTTCAGGGTCGAAGGTCAACCTGGCCAGAGGTTTTTTTTAGTGCAGCCTTTGGTGAGCAGCTGACAGAATCTATTGGTTAAACCACAGAAGTTGCCATGTTTGGTCCAGTTTTAAGGATAAAACAAAGCTGTCTCTGCCAGAGTTTATGATTAATTATGATTATTTACGCACTAAAATTCCTGATAAATGTAGCATTTCACTGGATTACACCGGCAGTGCAACAAAAGTACCAAAACTTTGTCACTGTACTGAAGTACGTTTTTCATGTACTTTACTTAAAGGTGACGAATTATCCTTCCTTGGATAATTTGTTAGGAGGTTAGGATAGGCTTCACAAAACAAAACAGAATCATTCTTAGATAATAAGGCTTTAGTCTGCCGGTTTTGAGCTGTTTTAGGGAGTCCTGTCACTTTAAATCTAAATGACCGTCTGCTGGTCAGCATTTACACTGGCTGCAACAGATGTGCAATTACACAACTGCCCATCTTTGAAAAGCATTAGTAGAACTTCCTGCGAAACAAGAATGCTCTGTACACTGGCTGCTGTACACAGCAGCAGCCAGTGTACTGCCAGAAAATTTACTCAAGTATGAGAAACAATACTTCATAACAAAGTTTCTCACGTAAAAGTAAAAGGTACAACATAGTAAAAGTACAATTTTTATCAACAGGTTACTGCGACAGACTGACGACCTGTCGGTGACCCTTGGCGACCCCTGGTGACCTGTCGGTGACCCCGCCTCTCACCCGAAACGTTCGCTGGAGACGCAGCAGCACCTCCTGACCCCACAGGGTCAATGGTGCTAGAAAATGGATGGATCAAAAAGTTACTCGAGTTAATGCAACTAGTTACTCCCCAACTCTGACATACAGCAGGAACACTTAAGGATGCTATAGGGAATACTTTAAACAACTACTTTTATTTTTAATACTTTATCAATTTTAGAAGCAAGTTTTTACTTTTATTTGAGTAAAAATGTTAATGTGGTACTTTTACTAAAGTAGATTTTTTCGGTTTCTTTTAGTTTTACTAAAGTAGATTTTTGTCTGTTTCTTTTAGTTTTACTAAGGTAGATTTTTGTCTGTTTCTTTTAGTTTTACTAAAGTAGATTTTGTCTGTTTCTTTTAGTTTTACCAAAGTAGATTTTTGTCTGTTTCTTTTAGTTTTACTGGAGTAGATTTTGTCTGTTTCTTTTAGTTTTACTAGAGTAGATTTTGTCTGTTTCTTTTAGTTTCACTAAAGTAGATTTTGTCTGTTTCTTTTAGTTTTACTACAGTAAATTTTGTCTGTTTTGGTTTTACTAGAGTAGATTTTGTCTGTTTCTTTTAGTTTTACTAGAGTAGATTTTGTCTTTCTTTTAGTTTCACTAAAGTAGATTTTGTCTGTTTCTTTTAGTTTTACTACAGTAGATTTTGTCTGTTTCTTTTAGTTTTACTACAGTAGATTTTGTCTGTTTCTTTTAGTTTTACTAAAGCACAGTGTTGGTCCTATTGTGTTTCTCAAAGTGCTTTCTCACCAGGCCTGTTTATTCTGATTTAATCTGATTATTTTCCATTTAAATGTTCAGTTTTTTATGAAAACCTCCTTTCTGCTGTCTAAGCTTTGCTGTAGCCTTCTGATCCTCCATCAGAACCAGAAGCAGAACCAGAACCAGCACCAGGGACGCCCCCAGGGTGGCGCTGTTATCAGGCGTCGGCTCTGTGATGTGGCTTCACGCTGAACAAACACTTAACCATGAGAAGCAGCTCGTTATCTCTGAAGACAGATCTGAGGACAACAGGCAGGAAGACAAACACGCCGGGGACAGGCTGTTTGTTATCAGAGGCACAGCTCCGTCTGCCAAGCCCCTCCCCAACCTGTTGTCCCCCTTTGAAACGTGTCAGCTAACAGTCTGAGTTCAGAAGCAGCTGATCAACAAAGACAAACAGTTAAAAACATGAATCCACTGATATTCTTACTGCTTTTTCATTTAAAGTACAAAATTCTCCAAAGTACTAAACTTCCAGGGGTCCAATTGGTAAAATTGGTAAAACAGAAAAATATTCATACAACATGAGTCCATTTTGACAATAAATACACAAATTATACACACAAACCTCTATTTAAGAAAAAAGATTTAATAAAACTAAGATTTCAGTGCTCTTTTAAAAGAAACTGTGCTTTTTAAGTCTGATGCAGGTAATTTATTCCTGAATTGCTCTGCAGACAACAGATTTCTGTAACAAGTTTGTTTAAGCAAAATATGCTGAACTTAAATTTTTTACAGACTAAAATTTCCAATTTAAAGTTAAAAGTGTTTCTTTTTTTGTTCTATTTTAGATCCTCAAGCTCGTCTGAATATCAGAGAAACAACAAGCAGATTGGAGAGGAGGAGAGGAAACGTTTAATTATAAAATAATGTAACTAATCATATTTTGTGTTTCACCACTGGACCTGCTGGCCTTGATAATCACCCGTCTAATTCTGCTCCTTATCCTTCTGTTGTCGTGTAAATCAGCAGAGATGTGAAAGGTCGGATGTTTTGCACAGTAAGCAGGTCGGAGCGCGAACCTCAGCATGCTGAGCAGATTTTTGTGTGGATCTCATCAGGCGTCTCATTTGAAGCGTGAGAAACTCCAGGCGGCTCTCAGAAGGCCTTCAAAGATAATTCAAACAAAATGAAACACAAACATGTTTTTGGCTCCGGGTCAGATTCCTCTGCTTCACTGATGGATAACACTTTAAGAAATGAAGTAGGTGAATTTGCTACGGTGGCATGACATTAAAAGATTCTGATATCCATTTGCTGAAATGTTTCTTTTAAGATAGGTTTTTCTTATTCAAAGTGTAATAAGGTTTTTGCACCAGACCAAAATACATGGTAAGATTTTGTGTTTTTGCACTGTAAATAATGTATCAAATTCAGTACATTATGGGGACACGATATTTAGCATTTTTGACATGATTTTTGCACCCGCTGATGTTGCAGTGATGGTTTGTTTGCGGTATGTTGTGTGTGCAGCGTTAGAATAAACCTGAGGAGATGATGATCATCGAGCGTTCATCATTTGCCAGATGGAGCTGAACAGCCTCAGAGAACATGATTTGTTATCTCACACTTATCCTCCTACTCCACTGCTGCTCCCAAACACACACACACACTGCAGACTTTATGTCCTGCAAAGCTGCTGAAATCTCTTCTTCTGCACACGATCTCCCACATTTAATTTACTCCAAAGTAAATCATCTTGTTTTTCTTTTTCTTGCTTTGTGAAAAATGACATGAACACTGTAAAAACACTAAATCTTACCAAGTATTTTTGTTCTACTTTCTAGTGAAAATATCTTAATACACTTAGTAACTTTTAAGAGATACAGATGCTTGTTTTAAGTCAATAAATCGAGAAAGTTCTAGATCCACTGGCAGATTATTTATCTTATAACGTGAAAATATCTTACTATAAGTAAAATAATCTGCCACTTTTTTGAATCAATATTAAGGAATTATTTAGATAATACAGACTCCTCTATCTTGCTGAAAAGTTAAATTTGGTGTTTTTGCAGTGCAGGGTCAACAGGCAGGTCAAAGTCAGATCTCAGGTGGAAGACGCCTGCTTTAATCAGACGACAAACTCTGAGTTTACTGTAAAGGCTGGAATAGATGAAGATCTTCCTGTTCTGACAGTTCACTGCAGAGCAAACTGGATGTAAGCTTCAACAAAACCTCAGATTAGCATCGGGACACCCTGGGACCCAAACGGCCCATCATCAGACATGCATAAACATCCTGAATGAAAAGGAGAGCAGAAACACTAATTACACTGTTTTCAACATGTTAAAAATGTTAATGCAACTCATCACATTTTCCAACCTGGAACTTTCGTATTGTGTTTCTGGTATGTCTATAAATCTGATGCTCACTGAGGATCATTTCTGCTTCAAGTTGATCTGATGGGACTCTGGAAAAGACTGTTGTGATGAAGTTGTGCTAAAAGGAGTTAGCCCATTAGCAAAGCTACGCTAGCTAAAAGGTAGGGCGGCATGTCCAGGCAGCTTCACACAGTGACACCAGTGTGTGATCTTCATCATGACATCATGGCCCACATCAAGGTTCATGCTGGGTTTTCAGAGAAATACAGAAAGGAAATCTGAGCCCAGATTCACCGACAAACTTTCTGGTTTCACACTTTGACTCAAAGCTTCAGGATCTTCCGGTTTCTGCCGCCTCAGGACACGACCGACCTACACACTGGAACAGGCAGGACACACACACACACACGCACAACGCACACACATGCACGCACACACCAGCACCAGACTAGTTTTGCTCCAGAATCAAAAGAAAACACAGCTTCCATTTAATAAAAATATCTGTTTTTCTTCTGAACAGCAAACCGTTTTAAAACGAAATGAAGAAAACCCTTCAGTTACTTTGTAAAAGCCAGACGTGAAGCTGAGGCTGAGAGCTACAGGTGAGCTGCTGACCATGCAGCCTCGATGCGTCTCATCACGTCCATAAAACACCAAAACAGCCACCAGCACGATGCCAACCGCCACTCACAATCAGCAGCTGCAGGCAACGGCATTACTTTAATAATAGAGAAACTCTAACTGAAGAAGGAAAACTAAAACTAAAGTCAAAGATTGGTTGTTAGATGATGTAGTAACAAAAGTCACTGACAACAAAGCTGACAACTTGTCCTGATCAGAAGGAAATGGCTTAAATTTAGGCATGACCAAGTGTTTTTACATTAAAAAGTTAAAAGTTGTATTTATTTTCTGTCACCTGAAAAAACAGAGCTGGAAAACAGAACTGATTAAAACATAAATGATAGATTGAGTCCAAAATGAAAGACGATCTGCTGGATTTATGGCAGCTACTCATTTTAATCTCACTAAGTAATACAAAACTGTGGCTATGTTCACAGCTAAATTTGTCATTTTTAATTTGCTCAGCATCAGTTGGAGAACAGGTCAGATGAGTGTAATTAAGCTTGGAGGACAGGCAATGAAATCATTAACCTTTACATGATTACTGTGTTTCATGAGAACCTGTGATAAACTGGCTGTAGTTTATTCTGAATCCTGTTAAAGAGACAAACCCTGAAAAATATTTAATCATTATTAAGGATTTATTAACTTAAACAAAGCATCTATGTAATCCTGAAAAAGAAATCTTATTTTAAGTGTATTAAAGTATTTGCTATAGAAATGAGACAAAAGTATTAGGTTGGATTTTGTGTTTTTGCAGTGCAGCCACTGTAATTTTCCTCTTGCTCTTTATTTCTGCATAACTGGTTATTCATTCCCGTTATTAAGCCGCCTTTCCTCAGAACTTCAGTGACGTTTGCTCTAATTCCCGCAGAAGCTGCCAGCTTTCAGTTTTACTTCCTGCTGCCCTCTGGCTCCAAACGTTGATTTTTGTTTTACTTGGTTAGTAAAAACCGACAGTTTGTGATCAGGAGGCGAGACGACGGCTGGAGGGTTCAAACTGGAGGAAGTCTTCTTCATGTCATTTATCTGTCAGCTTGTCATCTGTGACGCTACAAAATAAAAAAGTCTTCACTTTATAGATCTGGAACAGATTCAGGAATTTTGTGCATGAATGTTGCTTTGCATTCCCTTTTTGTTCTTTCACTAAACAAATCAGGATTAGATCTGCTCAGCTTTTCCAGGACATCTTATCACTTGGGATAAGAGCGTGAGCTGACAGCCTAAACCGACTGATGGCATCGTTTTGTTTCTGCTCCAGCAGATCTGCAGCAGGCCGGAGTCCAGCCGGCGACTCGGCTCAGACTTTCATCCTGTTTGCAGGAATACTGACTGAATCCCGGCTAATCCGAGAGCCGGGGGCCGGCTGCTGGGGCCGGCTGCTGGGGCCGGCTGCTGGGGCCGGCTGCTGGGGCCGTTCGGCTCCGGACCCAACAGGTGGTCCTGCACTCAACAAACAGCTAATAATGTATTATGTGTGTGTTTTGGGGGAGAGCTAATTAGAGTCAATTAGCTAAAAGGCTAGCAGACGCTGCTGTAAACAAACCTCTCTGTTTCCATGGAGCAGCACTGGCCTGAAAAATGGGTTCAGCAAACGAGTGAATACAAAACAAAGAGCTATTTTAGTAAATTCACTGGTTATCATGCACTTTTACCAACATTTCACCAGTTTAAAGCCTAAATAAACACTAGAAAGTGAGAAATCCTGGATTGTAGCTGATCCTGCTCCAGTGGATCTGACAGCAGTGGTGCAAATGTTTATGACTTTATCAGAGCTGCATGAATATTTACTAAGAAACTGTAAATCTTAACAACTATAATGTATTATTTTTCTTTCAGCTCTGCCTCAAAAGAGCATAAAGATAAATAAAAACAGGTTCAGCTGTTTATTTCCTTCCAGACTGGGTGGATTATTGTAGACAGAGTTGTTTCAATAAGATTTTAGATGAAGATGAAAAATTATTTCAGGTAAAATTACTTTAAAAACATGATTTATAGTCATCTTAGAACATATGTTGCATACAGTGAAACAAGAATTTTTGTCTAAATACCTTAGTACACTTGAAATAAGATAAAACTGACTTACAAATAACTTCAGCAGAAAACAGGAGCTTGTTTTAGTTCAATAATTCCTTAATATGGATGAAAACGTGCTAGTTATGCTGGAAGATTATTAAATTTTTAACCAGGAATTTCTCCCATTTTACAAGTGAAATAAAAAACTTATAAACCAGAAATAGTTTATAAGTGAAATAATCTCCCAGTGGAACTAGAACTAGGGAATTATTGACTGTCTTGATAAAAAGTTACTTTTGTCTTATTTTAGGTCTGTGCATCAGACGGACATAAACCTGACATAACAGCTGCTATGAACATAGAGAAGAGTCTTCATGAATGTTTCATGCTGTTGGCATGAAGTGTTATTTGGTAAATAATGAGACTTTTAATGCAAAGCTGCATTAAAACCTGTGTTAAAAGTCCATTAAAAGTGTCATTATTTACCAAAAGACGCTTCATGACAGCAGCCTGAAACATTCATGAAGACTCTTCTCTATGTTGATGACATGTGTCATGTCCTGTTTATGAAACTGTCATGAAAACCTTATACAAACTCCTTCAAATAAACTGTTACAGACATTTTCTCTATAAACTACACAAACCTTCTTGGTAATATTAATGTTTCTTGAAGAGTATTTCAGTTTGAGATGCAACATAATCTGAAACTTTTCTGCTGAAAGTGGAAAGATGATTTATTTTGCCATAACTGGGGAGTCGACAGACGTCGTTCCTCTGAATCAGAGCATCTCAGCTGAGTCGGACGTCACAGTCAGAGGTTTTCAGCTGATCTGAACCCAGTGTTTCCTCCTAAGCGTCGGGTTTGTTGGAACCGTTTGGGTCACGGCGCCAGCAGCAGTTTGCAGAGCTGAAGCAAACTCTGTAAAAACTTGCAAAATTGCTTTGGCAGCGAAACATGAACTAAAGCTGCTCCCAGCTTCACACAAATAGGTCTGAACATGCTGGTTCTTCAGAAAACACAGTGAGAACCAGCACATTCATCAGATCCAGGTTTTGTTGTGCTGAGAGAAATCGGGCCGGATCCTGACCGGTTCGCCGGTGGAAACCTCCGGCCAGTTATTAGTGGACTTTATGGCTTCAGATGTGCTTCTTAAAGGCCACTGAAGCAGCCATCACCAACCTGATTACTGGTTTAATGAACAACAGATTAAAAAGAAAATGAGGAATGAGGAAGATGTGCTTAGCCTCACGGTTCTGGACAAACAGAACCAGGTCCAGGCAGATTGGACGGTCCAGATCCATCCCAGAAGGAGCTTCTAGTTCGTGATAATAGTTAATTTTGTTCTTGCGCCTTTCCTGAAGACAAACCTTCCAGGAAGTCCTTCCCTGGTCCAGAAACCCAAACTGAGCTGCAAACTGCAGGTCATTCACTTTTACTTTCTCAATTCCTCAAAAATTTCTCCTGGATTTAGATTAAAAAAAATCAAATAAAACAAATAATAAACCCAAAAAGTAAAACTTCACCTGAAACGACTGGTTGATTAATCGTGATTAATCGACTATTGAAATAATCGACAACTAATTTAGTAACTGATTAATCGTGAACTGAAGTTTACAGACTTTAAAAAAAAAGTCAATTTGCTGAAAGAACAACCCAATTCAGAGCCGTAATTCAACAAAACGGTTAAAAAATATAAACATGTTGCTTTTAAGATAAAAATAATCGCCGTTATCTACCAATGTGTTCTACCCAAAACTCCTCTAGTGGTAAATTTATCTTCACCTGGTTTGAAATGTGTAAAGAAAATCTCATATTAATCAGTAGATAAACTGTACACTGCAGTGATTTTAATAACTGAACTGTTCATAAGTTTGAAGGATATTTTAGCTGCAGATTATTTCACTAAAGGAATGTTTTCACTGCAGTTTAGGCAATAAACTGATTATTTTCTTATTAAAAAGGAATTAGATTATTTGCTGAGTTGCATTGTTTGATGCATTTCTAATATTTTAATAAAACGTTTAAGTGGTTGAATGAAAGATCTGCAGAATGTGACAGTTTTTCTTTTTCGGTTACCCGATTAATTGTCAGAAAAATCCTTTACTAAACTGTAATCTAGGAGTCAAGGAAGAAAAATGTTGCTACAAATCAACGTCCAAAAATCTGAAAAGTGTGGAGCGCATTTGAGCCACCGCTTTGTAACATGACATTCCAGCTGCAGGTCTGCTGGGTTTTAACCGGTTTGAACATCTAGAAACTAAAATGTCTGTTCTTCCCACCAGGCGACTGCAGACTGGATGGAAAACATCTGTGAACTTTAATTAGTTTGTTCTTGTTTTAAAACCTTTTAGTCACAAAACTCCAAACCAATCAATCAGAGTGAGGGAGGATCCCGATGAATCAGAGCCCTGAATCATTTTTCGTTTTCTTTTTAAAAGTCATGTGGTTGATTTTTATCTCCTAACAACAAAACAATGAAACTCTTTCATTTTCTTTTTGATATTTTGTTTGTGGGGAAAAAAAAGCAAAAAGTGGAACAGATTTGAAGATGGTAATTGTGAACAGATAAGTTGTGGTAAACAGAGTAGAAGGAGAAAAAGCACGTTGTGTCCTGTGCCGCTGTTACATCACTGATTATAGTTCAGCATAAACTGAACGAGTGATATCAGTGCTAATGGAAGGAAAATTCAGTGGAAATGACCGCCCCCACATTCAAACACACAAACAGCCTTTTCCCTGGAAGCAGCAGGAGTGTGTGTGTGTGAACGTGTGTGTGTGTGCGTGTGTGTGTGTGAGTGTTTGTGTGTGTGTGTGTGCTAAAAAGCTCCAAGCATTCAATAAAACATGGATCGTGTTTTATTTTAGGCTTCTGTTACAGCCTGAACAGCAGCCAGTGGACATCTGAGACGGATCAGATGTTTTCAACGCCTGGATGCAGCTGAGGAACTTTCCACGCCTTTTTTCACTGGAACCGGACCAGAACGTTGGCCCGTTTCCACGTCGCCTCCTACTACATAAATACCCTGATTAAATCAAACATATCAACTGCACATGACGATGCAGACGCTACATCCCCAAGAAAGATTTTTTAGAAACTTCCTTAGTTGGATTTTTTTAAAAAAAGTCACATTTTGACAATTTTTCTATGAGGCTTATTTAGTAAAACATCAAAAAGACATAAAACTGAAAATGAATAATTGAATTCCTTTTTTCAGTAGCAAAATAAACATTGTACTGCCTCAGAACAATAACAACATTCCTTTAGAGAGGCAGGAAAAGCTGCAGTTAAAAGTATTTCTAACATCAACATGTGAAAAACTCGTTCAGTAACATCAGTGCAGAGCAGAGATGATGTTCATGCTTCTGATTAAGTGATTAATATTTGGACAGGAAAACCTGTTTGATGGATGCATAGTTTGAAAACTTCAGTTCTGGGAAAAAGATTTACAAACAAAGAGGGATTTTTTTTATATCTGAAATGCAAAATGTATATATTTTCTGTGCCATTTTAAGCAGAATTACTTCAGCTGACATATTAATCGACTACTAAATTAGTTGACGATTATTTCAATACTCGATTAATCACGATTAATCTGATTTTTTACCCGGATGACCACAAAGTAAAACGATCTATTAATAAAGTGATATAACGACAGACAGGCCTGTAGTTTTACATTAACATGATTGACCACCTTCAGGTCAAAGGTTACGATTTTACAGTTTTTTCCACTTTTCGCTCACTGCTAGTTTGATTAGCATCTTTTAACTTTTAGCTTTACAAAAATTGTATATATTTTTAGTTAATTAAATCCAAAATCAAATTGTGACTTTCGTGAATGAAACAATAAAACAGTAAACAATAAATAATATTTTCTTGATTGTTTTTGCACCCATGTTAGCATGCTAGCTAAGACCTATGGGGAAATAATAATGTGTTAGCTTGGGTAATGCACTAAAAACCACAGCAAGTCAACCATATTTGATCTACATAACAATATGGTTATGTTTTGATTTTGTTGATTACACTTTGTTTGTAAGCTTCAACATATTAATAGTGAAGAAAACCACTGTGAATCTTTTTCTTTTGTTTAGATCCAGCAGTGCTACTGCCACCTACAGGTCGGCGCAGGAAGCTCAGAACGTTTTTTAAATTTCTCTAATTTCTGCTTCCAATCTGGACAGATAATATTCCTAAAGTTATTGAAAAACCTGGACCTGTTTGCCAGGGAAATCAACACTAAAATACATCTGCTCATCAAGAAATTAGTTAAATAATTGGCTGATTTCATCTCTACTTGACATTTCTAGATGTTTTTATTAGACTCATACAGGTTAAGTAATCAGTTCCAGTAATGAATAAAAAGGTTGCTTAAGACTCATGATTAAATGTTAAAGTGTCACTAAAAGGCCAACAGGCAGAGATCTGCTTCTTTCATCCCTAAAAGTGGTAAGAAGTGAAACAGTTGATGCAGTGGGAGGCAGATGGGAGCCCAAATGGAGAGTTTGACTCCTCTCGGTTTCCCACCATTTCCCATTAGCGCCTCTCTCCCACACAGACACAGGGAGGACGTACGCGGAGAGTCCGGAGCCGTGCGGAGGGAATCGGGCCGGCCAGGTTCTATAATTAGAGGAGCGTTCAGGAGCCGCACTGCTGAGCTGCTGAATGTTTAATGCCAGCCTGCGGGCGATTCGGTGGCTGAGCGCAAACCTCTCCACACGCAGGCTGAAGCCGGAGCAGCACAAGGTCTCTGCACAAGCATGGAGTTACAGGACTAATCAGATTAATTGTCTTTATTTAAATAATCGATTCATCGCCAACTGGAGAATACAGACTCAAAAAGGGTGATTTGCTGAAACAGCAACACAAAAAATGTATAAAATATATAAACATTTTGCATTCAGGATAAAAAATAAAAACTTTCTTTGTCAGTATATTTTACTCAAAGCTGTTCATGGGGCATAGATTTGGCTTCACCTGGTTCACGTTCTGTAAAAATCTCCTATTAAGCATCTTTTGCTACCCAGTTATTGATAAAGAAAGTAGTGAACTGATCAGTCCTGCACTGTATTGATCTGAAGTCGAGCAGAAAGGCCTGAGCTTTTCACGCTGATGTTAGAAGGATTCCTTAGCTGCCGATGCATCATTCACTAGATACTGAAGCCAACACTAAAGCTATGCTGCTATTGTTTTTAAGGAAATGTAATGTTTGAATTATTTGCATCTCTTGGTGTATTTCTAATATTGTATAAACAGCCAAAGAGGCTTAATTGGAGGAAAGTTCAGGTTGCCAAATAAATTCAGTCCAGATGTGATTCAATAAACCATTAGTTTGCATATAGTTCATATTAGTTACATCTTAACAGATCTGCTTGTTTTTTTATGTGAGTAATAAATGATACTGATCAAACTGAAGAATAAAGACCTTCAGGAAATCATTTTTCATCATCTCATCTTTTACATCAACAAATCCAGACATATTAATTTGGGTCTGAAGACTCTTAACATCCAGTGAATCACAGCTGACTCTTGATTTCAGCTGCTCCACCTAAAGCAGATGCCACAGAGGAGATGCGTCATCATGATAACAAGCCGCTCATCATCAGATGATATTGGGAAACCAAACCAGTTCCCATCTGTAGCTGAAAGCATGACGCTTTCCTCTAGTCTGCAGGAAACATGTCAACCCCTCACAGACAGACAAAAAGTTAACTGCTGCCAAAAAACGGAACATTTCTGACTTTGAAATGTTGAAAATTTGCAAGAAAAGCATGGAAATCTGGAGATTCATCTCAAAAACGTTGAAAAACAAAGACATTTCTGAGTTTGAAAAGTCATAAATTTGCTTGACATAGCAAAATTTTGAGATTAATCTCAGAAATCGTCTAGAACATTTTTTAAATTACTGACAGTCAGAAGATGTTTGATAGAAACATTCTAAAAATAAAAAAAAAAATTCTAGAAAAAGAAAATGTAATTTCAAAAGTAAAAAAAATTCCAAGAAAAAAATGGAGAAAATTTGAGATTATTCTACGAAATTTTCTGGAAAAAAACATGAAAATTTCCGAGTGTTGAAAGTCATGGACATTTGGAGATTAATATCAGAAATTTTCTTAAAAAACAGAGACAGTTTTTGAGTTTCAAAAGTGAAAAATTTGATACAAAGAAACTGAAATTTTGAGGATTCATTTTTAGAAATTGCATAAAAAACCAAGAAAAATTCTGAGTTCAAAAGTTAAAAATTTGCTAGAAATAAGAACATTTTGAGATTATTCTCAAAAATTTTGAGATCTTAATTTTAAAGAAAAACAAGAACATTTATGAGTTTAGACATTTTATGGGGGAAAAAACTGGAGATTTTTTTTTTTTACTTTTCAAGCTCAGAAATGTCCAAGTTCTTTTGTAGAACATTTCCGACGCTAATCTCCACATTTCTGAGTTGTTGGCGGATATTTGTATCCATGGTCGATGGCCGCCGTGGCTCCTGAGCTGCGGCAGGATTTTAACTCATCCTGGATGAATTAACCTGTAAATGTTGTAGTCAGACCAGCTGCTTTGTCGCTGAACCTAACGGCCAACATGGACACGTTCCTCCTCTGCTCGGATTGAGCTGACGCGATTATGACCGAAATCCGCCCCTCGTCTCGGTTAATCGGGATAATTCTGACATGAGAGGGGGGTATTTAAATCCACGGGGTTTCTGCAGCGGTACTTACGCCCCCGGGCAGCGGATGTCTTCCTCTGCAGAAGCTGAGCGGCGACGCCTCGGCTGCTGCTGCGGTCCACACCGCGGTGGCTCCTCGCTGTCCTCGAAGGCCCGGGCCGGTTCTGCGCTCCGTGGCTGCGGGGTTTCCTGCTGGGTGGAGGCGGCCTCTGGTCCTGCTGCGCTCCGGGGTTTCCTGCTGGGTGGAGGCGGCCTCTGGTCCTGCTGCGCTCCGGCTGCGCCGCGGTGAAACTCCGGGGATCTCAGCGCTGCCGCTTCGCGTCGCTCACTGCCGCTCCGCCGCCCTGCGACGTCGAAGGAGGAAAACCCTGACCGTGACGTCACCCCGTCAGCTGTACGGAAACCCCACCCTGTGACGTCATACCCGTTCAACTGAACGTTGTTTGTATAAACATTTTTAAAAGTGTTCAGTAATTGAGATAATAATCAACTAAGAGTTTTAGGTTTTTTATCCCATTTTACTTGCAGACATATCGTCGTTATCCCACCATTACAAAACTGATTTCATTTCCGGTTTCTAAATTCTCCACCATCCGATGTTGGGACAGCAGGGCCGGATGTAGGAGGAAACGGCCCCGGGCTGAAGCCCGTTTTGGTGCCCAAAACAAAACAAATAAAATATTCTACTCAGGCAAATTGTGGTATATTTCTAGGTATGGTTACACTTCAGCCTGTACAAATTGATGAATGTTTGGTGTAAAAAAACTTGGCTCCATGTTGCACATTATAACTTTGTAATTTTCAAGTATTTGAGTTCTGTTTCTATTAATAAAAATACAATAATTCACTGCTCTGATGAACTTTTGAGCTTGTTTGTAAACACATTCATAAAAACCCCCCACAATCTTTGATGTTTTGCTCAGCAGAGAAATTTATAAAAATATTTGATTTGCATATTTAACTTCAGATTTTAAAATAAATGTGTGAACTTGTAGTCTAAGACTGTTGTTCCCTAGTGCTGCTTAGTTTCCGTTTTATCTGAACAACATCCTTAAAACAATTCATGTAAATTAAGTCAGGCATTTTAATCTCAGCACTGCCATTTTTTCTCACAGTGAGAAGCAGGAAATGCTTTTCTGTCTGATTTCCAGGGAAGTCATTAAAAACTGCTAATGGAGTGTGACTTTCAGTCTGAGGGAAGATTTTTATTGCATCTTTAGTATGATGATCAAACCGTCTGTAAGGAGGAGTTTTAAAAACAAAGCTTCAGATCCAGATCTGACATTTAGCAGTTTATTCATGCTGCTTGATGTCAGAACAAAGAGGAAACCTCCACCGTTTGGACTGGAGCCAGAATGAAGTTCTGTCCCGACAGGTTTCAGAATAAATGAACCTGACGACAATCAAAACTGAAATTAAAAGGTAAATAACTTTTTGTTAAAACCCAGAAACACAAAGAACCTTAAAAACAAAACAAATATAAACAGATTTCAGGTGGGATTCTTTATTTCTATTCTTCTCCTGAAAACAAGATGAAACTAAGTAAGTAAGTAAAAAACTTTATTAATCCCATAGGGAAATTAAGATTGTCTAAGTTATACTTAGTTAAAAATGTTTTTCAGTAACTCAGTGTAATAAGTCAAACATTTCATAGGTTAATTACACAAACTACAACCCAAGTCAATTTTTCTTTTAATAATTTCAGACAGGAACCATAGCTTAATGAAAAATATTTTAATCCCCATTTAAAGGTTTGTTTCTGACCATTTTAAATTTGAAAATGACTATTTCCTAATTGAAACATCTTAATTAGGCATAAAATGTGATTCTGAGATATTAAGCCACTGGGTCCAAAAGCATTCTTCACTGCCAGTTTCTAAAACTTGTTTTAAAAAATGTTTCTTTTTTATTTTTATTAAGAGTTTAATACAGGCTTTTAGTGTGCATTGATGTGCCACACTTTGTTTCATCTGTGAAATACAAACACCTGGTACAAACGGATCGGCTAAAGCAGTTCCAGGCTAAACAAGACAACATTTCATCTTCTTTCAGTTTGTTTTGGAAGTTAAACAGAACCAGGACAAAATAAGAAATATTTCCAGACTCTGGGAATCAAATCTGTAGCTAAAATGGATAAAAATAATCAACTAAAACTTCAGTTTCAAGACAAAATGGAAAGAATGCACACAGACAGAAGATGTGATGACTGTAGAAAAGCAGGAAGTTTATTGGAGGTTAGCTGGTTCATTCATAATCTACAGGGGATAAAAATGTACTTTAAGACGGAGCCTAGCAAGTTCAGTCTACCCTCTGTTTGATCACCTCTGTGGGTTCGGAGCAGCTCGGCCTTCAACCAGCTGCAAGACAAGAGGGAGCAGGGAGGACAAGGGTCTGGGTGAGTGAACTGGAAAACTTGATACAGTCGCTGAAATGCTGGAACTTGTTTTTGTCTCAGTCCGTTTAGGCTGATGGTTACATTCAGGAAGTGTAAACTAAACATTCACAGCTTTCTAAGGAACAAACAAAATGGGTTAGGTTAGAGAGAAACAATGATCAGCTGAAGAAACAGGAGATTTCAAACATCTAACGCCACAAATTAAAGGGAACCCAAGACTCAACCTGAGCAACAGGGAAATACAATATTCAACATTTATCACCAGACTTCATGAAAAAAAGTGACAAAGTGCTTTACATTACAACACAACTCCTGAAATTAAGTTTTATACCTAGAAAGACAAACTAAAAACTCAATGAACCGACTAATAACTGGACAAAGGAACCTGACTACATGGCGGAGGGAAACAGAGGGAGGGAACCGGGCGGAGGGAACCATCGAACGTCCCTACAGGTGAAGGGAACCAGGCGGAGGGAACCGGGTGGAGGGAACCATCAAACATCCCTACAGGTGGAGGGAACCCGGCGGAGGGAACCATCGAACATCCCTACAGGTGGAGGGAACCGGGCGGAGGGAACCATCGAACATCCCTACAGGTGGAGGGAACCAGGCGGAGGGAACCGGGTGGAGGGAACCATCAAACATCCCTACAGGTGGAGGGAACCGGGCGGAGGGAACCATCGAACATCCCTACAGGTGGAGGGAACCGGGTGGAGGGAACCATCAAACCTCCCTACAGGTGGAGGGAACCATCAAACGTCCCTACAGGTGGAGGGAACCGGGTGGAGGGAACCATCGAACGTCCCTACAGGCGGAGGGAACCAAACGGATGGAACGAAATGGAGGGAACCGGGTGGAGGGAACCATCGAATGTCCCTACAGGCGGAGGGAACCGAGCGGAGGGTACCAGGTGGAGGGAACCGGGCGGAGGGAACCATCGAATGTCCCTACAGGAGGAGAGAACCAGGTGGAGGGAACAGAGCGGAGGGAACCAGATTGAGTGAACCATCGAATGTCCCTACAGGCGGAGGGAACCAGGTGGAGGGAACCGGGCGGAGGGAACAATCGAATGTCCCTACAGGCGGAGGGAACAGAGCGGAGGGAACCAGATGGAGGGAACCGGGCGGAGGGAACCATCAAACGTCCCTACAGGCGGAGGGAACCAGGTGGAGGGAACCCTGAACCCCCAAACCAACATGTGAAAGCTCTCAGGTCGATTATTGACTGTATTTTGTGAACATTCAGGTTTTATAATCAAACATGTATCTATGATTAGAAATGCAGAAGACAAAGCAAATATGAAAGTAGCTCTTGACATTTAAATATGGCAACAGGCAAAGATTAACTACAACTTGATGTTCATTTAGATCAGGGGAGCCCAAAGTGGGTCCTGGAGACCCGGCATCCTGCATGTTTTAGTTCGGGGGAGAACTGTTTATTATCGGCAGGCTGGGTCTGACCCCATGGTTTCCTTCAAGTCTACCGGATCGATTACTTCATCAGATTGCAGCGTCTGTGGTCCCTGATATGGCTGGAAAAGCACAAAGCATGAAGGGGCAAGGAAAGCATGGAGTGGATTTCAGTCTGCTGAAACGTCTCAAAAGGTTTCTACTCCAGCCAGGGATAAAATAGAACTTTTCGATGTTCAATCATTGTCCAACAAATCCTGCCTTATTCATGACCATATTCTGGAGAAGAATTTGGACCTTATGTGCCTTCCTGAAACACATCCGTACAGGGAACTGTACGGATGTGTACAGTTCCCTGAATGCAGCCTGTCCCCCTAGATATATCTATCTGCAGAGAGCTCGCCGCACGGTGGTGGTCTGGCCGTCATTTACCACAGTACTTTAATTGTCCCATCTGGCTCTTCAGGACTTTTCTTCTTTTGAATGTTTGGCCTTCAATCTTAAAGCCCCTCTCCAGATGAATATTGTATTGCTTTATCGGCCTCCAAAACCACAAGTTTCATTTAATTTTGAGATGCATAAAGCCTTCACTTCTTTCTGTGCCCGTTCTGTGAAAAATATCGTTCTTGGAGATTTAAATATCCATATTGTTCATTGTTCCTCCTCTGTGGCAGCAGATTTTAAGTCTCTTCTGGACTCACTTAATCTCACTCAGCTTGTTGTTGCCCCTACACACAACAGGGGGTCAAACTCTGGACCTGGTGATCACTGACACTGTAACCATCAACAACTTATCTGTATGTCTCGGACCATAGTGTCATCTCTCTAGAAGTGCCTTCAATTTTGCTCCAAATCCTAAATTCAGTTCCGTGACTTGAAAAATATTTCCCCTGAGGTTTTGTCTTCTGCTCTTCACTCCTTGACTGCTGTCAATCATTCATCTGCAAATGAATCTGTTGATTACTATAATCAATCTCTCCAGGAGCTTTTGGAGCTCCATGCTCCTCTGAAGTCGAGGCTGGTGTCATTCTCCCGCTCAGCCCCTTGATACACTGATGAGCTGCGGGACATAAAAGCTGTTGTCGAGACTGTAAAAAAAAAAAAAAAAAAAAAAAAAAAAAAAATCAGGTCTCTCTGTACACAAGCAGGCATATAAGGAACATCAGAAAGCTTATGCCTTTTCCCTTAAGGACGCACAATCTAAGTATTATTCCAACATCTTCAACATCTCTCCGGGAAATTCTAAACAGATTTTCTCTACAATAAACCATCTCCTTAATCCCAATCAACAAACTTATGCTGAGGATTCAACTGAAAAATGCAACCCGTTTCTCTCATTCTTCAAAAACAAAGTTAACTATTAGATCTCACCTTCACAGCCTCCCTGATCTTCGGCTGGCATCTACCCTCGTACATCATGGGTCCCTGAGCTGCTTTGACCATGTTGCTCAGAGTGAAGTGGAGAACATCCTCAAGAAAATGAAGCCTTCATCTTGTGTCCTGGATCCCTTCCCTGCATCACTCAAAATCTAATCATGCTGCAATAAGTCCATTAATCACACAAATAATAAACAAATCAATGAAATCTAGTCATGTGCCATTGCCTCTTAAAACAGCTGTCATTAAACCTTTTCTAAAGAAATCTACCTTGTATCCAGATATTCTTTCCAATTACCGTCCAATTTCTCATCTTCCTTTCCTGTCAAAAGAGCTGGAAAAAGCTATTGCTGCTCAGCTGCAGCTCCACCTACAACAAAACTCTATACGAGAAATTTCAGTCCGGCTTTCGTTCTGCTCACAGTACTGAGGCTGCTTTGCTGAGAGTTACCAATGACATCCTCATGTCAGCTGATACTGGTTCTACCTCTCCTTGTCCTCCTTGACCTAACTGGAGCCTTTGACACTGTGGACCATAATATCCTCCTACACTGACTTCATGTGGAGGTCGGTCTCTGTGACACTGTTCTGTACTGGTTTAAATCTTTCCTCTCCAATCGGCTGGAATATGTTAGCCTTGGAAAGGCCAAGTCCCAGACTGTCTCTGTCTCCTGTGGTGTCCCACACGGGTCAGTCCTGGGGCCCCTGCCATTTTCCCTCTACATGCTGCCTTTGGGTCAAATCATTAATCGGCACAACATCTCCTTCCACTGCAATGTCGATGATATACAACTTTACATTAGAACTGGAGCATCATCACCACCATTTTCACTCACTGCCGTCACCACCTGCCTGGAAGAGATAAGGACGTGGATGAATCAGAACCTTTTTTCTGTTGAACTGCTCCAAAACTGAGGCCATGTTGATCGGAACACCTCACCAGGTTCAATCTTCAACTTTGACGACTATTTTCTTTTCTGGACAAGACATCCCCCTTTCCACCACAGTTACAAATCTTGGAGTTAGAATGGTTTCTCATTTTACATTTGAAAATCACATTAAGAATCTGTTTAAAATCTGTTTCTTTCATCTTCGTAATATCTCCAAAATTCGTCCATCTCTCTCTTTCCCTGATGCCGAGACTTTCGTCATGCCTTTGTCTCCTCCAGGCTCGACTACTGCAACTCTCTGTTGGAATCCATAAAAAACATCTTCAGATGCTACAATACTAGAGGTTCGCCGATTAATCTTTCACCGATCATAATCGGGCCGATTTCCGTGAAATAGGTGATGATCGGTAATCATTGGCTCTGATACAGATACCGATCACCTGGATCTCATTTCCTAGCCTGTCATTGCACAATGACTGTTTTGTTTAATTTTCTTCTTGGAAAAAGTTATTATAAACAAGTTTTTTTTCTAAATTAAGGTGAATTCATGGTTCCTTGTTTCACATAATGTAACGGTAGTGTTTATGATAAAAATAAATAAATAATAATTATGTGATCGGTATCGGGGATCGGACCTCAGTGGGTGATCGGTATCGGCAGAAAAAAACCTGATCGGCACATCCCTATCCAATACATTCAAAACAGCGCAGCCAGGATTCTATTGAGGGCCCGTAAATATGACCATATTACACCTATTGTGCATGATCTTCACCGACTTCCTGTCACCTACAGAATTCAGTACAAAATCGCTCTCATCACCCATCAGTGTTTAAACGGAACCGGATTATCTGAAGGACCTTCTCACTCCACATTCATCCACCAGATCTCTACGATCACAAGGCTGCAACTTCCTCCACCTTCCTCGCTCCAGATTAAGGACCATGGGAGATCGGGCATTCACTGTGGCCGCCCCCGTCTCTGGAACTCTCTCCAGGATTATTTGAGAGCCTCCACATGATATTTATGTTGTTGATTTTATCTATGATTTTAGTTACACTGTGTAGCACTTTGAGATTTTTGGTAATGAAAAGTGTGGTACAAATTAAATTGATTATTATTATTTCTCTTCCTGGTTTAACACACCTGGATTCAGAAGGCCTAAGAAGAACATTGACAAGCTGAAAAGGTTGTTGCTACCAGCAGGGAGAGAATAAATCCTGCAGGAACCCGGGCCTCCAGGACCCATTTTGGGCTCCCCTGATTTAGATTAATCCAGTAAAACTTCATTTTGTCTCCAGCTGCAGATTTTGCATTAGAGAAAGGGCAGTGGGTCAGACTTTCTACCTCCTCACTGCTGTTTTACATCCAATCAACCGAGTTTTGTCTGTTTGCCATATGGAAGACCAGGTGCTGCTTTTGGTCTCTGCTGCCAGGTTTCAGATACAAACACGAGTCCTTCGGGCAAACATGGATAAACGAAGCTCTAAATTCGACACAGAAGGGAACAAATCGAGTTTTTGTAACAGAAAGAAAGAATAAAACATGAATAAAAACGAGGATGAGTTGGTTCCAAAGAAACTCTGCAGCAGCAAAAGCAGGAAAACAACAACAGACTGTACAAACTGATGTAACATCATGTTACAGGAAATTTCTGCCTCTCTGCTGAAAACACTACTCTGTCCATTTCCCAGAAAAAAAAACAAGGTTCTGATTGATTTTACCAATTAACCAGGCCCGTAAAAGCTGCCTTTCTAATGCACAGAGGGGTCATCAGAGGGCAGCAGCAGCAGATGGTTGAACTAATGGATAAACAAATGAGAGAACAGGATTCACTTCTCCAGGCACCGAGACCCAAACATAAAACTGATTCTGGTCTAAAAGCCAATAAACTCTGCAAAACCAGAAACATCTCCTGAGAAACGATGGAAAGATTACCGAACAAAACGATTGGTAAAATGAAAAGTGCAGCCTATCAGCAACATTTTAACTCTTTTACATCAGCTTTAGGGTTGCAACCAACTATTATTCCAGTAATCGAATATTCTGAAGATTAAATAGGATAAAAGTAACTGGCATATTCACAATTTTTCTTTTTTTGCATCCAACCACTTCACTTGTTAGAAATACAATAAAAGATGAAAACAAACATTTCAATTCATTTTTTAAATAAGAAAATAAACATTTATCGTCTAAAACGCAGGATCAGCATTACACTTGATCATTTGTAGCAAAGTATCCTGTGTAAACATTTCGTACATGTTTGGCTGAATTACTGCTCAGAATACAACTAACCTTTTTAGAGTGCATTTCCTTCAGTTAATGATTAATAAATTACCAAATCACTTCTGAATAATTCATCACAATAAATCCGACTAATTGTTTCAGTTTTAGCTGATTTATTTCAAAGCTGATTCTGATTCCTCAAATTTTGAGAAGATTCATAAATTATGGGATCTGTAAAAGGTGCATAATAGAGATGGACGTCTTTCACATGAAAACCAGCATATGTAGATATTTATCATGCAGATCAGCAGTTCTCATACTTTTGCTTCCTGCAGGTCAACATAACTATTATAGCTTCTTATCCTCCTCAGCAAATAAAATCAGAGCTTTTATGGAGGTAGAAACAGCAGCAGCTGATTTTATCATCTAAAGCATAAACATTCTTCACCATCCATCTTTTAGTTTGAAAAGGACCTTAGAAGGGATCTCCAGACCTCACACATTGAGACGCGAACAACTTTTTCTCCGATTATCCACACCTGGAAATTACATAAATCTTATTTCAGGGAAGGTGAAGATATGGGAGAAGAAGGAGGATCCACAAAACACAAGAAGACCCAAAAAGAAAAGGGGAAAGTTAAAGAGCAATAGAGTCCAGCAACGAAGGTCAACACTGAGGGAATGTTTTCTATGGAGCCATGTTCAAATCAGCCAATTGTCATAATTCAGTCTCACTTTCAACATGTTATCACCATGGAAACGAGAGTACGACTGGCTCATTAAGCTCCTACTTTCCCTGTTTACATTCCAAAGTTAGATTTTCTTGCCGCTCTCTTCTAATCTCCAACGAGGAGGGAAAAAAAGAGGAAGGAAGAGAGGAGTTAAACAAAGAAGACTTGGTCTTTACAGGCGGCGGCGCGGGCTGTGGCGGCTGGAGCGGCCGTGGCTGCGGAGAAGGCGGCCATGATGGAGGCCAACACCACGCTGGGGCTCTGGGAGGCGTCCACCGCCGTGTGCAGGCCCCGGGCGCTGTAGTACTGCACCAGGGGGGACGTCTGCCGGTGGTAGGTGTCCAGGCGGGAGCGGAGCGTCGTCTCGTTGTCGTCGCTGCGGCGGATCAGCGGCTCGCCTGTCACCTGGGTGGAGAAGCAGAAGCATCAGGACGAGGCCTCAGGTGGGAACGATCGGTTACAGATGAACTACTGGAACCAAAGTTATCATAGATAACCAAAACTGAAAAAACATCAAGAAAAATGGCAATTAATGGGTTAAAAAACTGCAACAATACTGTGAGCTCATAAAACTAAAACATAATGAAATTATAGATATAATATCCTTTGTTTTCATGTTTATGAACCTATTAGCCTTTTGAACTGAGGGGAAATTGATTCCTCCTCAAACGTTTTACTTCAGTCGTCAGCAAATTACGACACTTCCTTCTCTTCCTGGCGGCGCTAAGCTAGCCTGCGAAACGGCGACAGCAAAAGTTTGGAGCAAACACCAGAGTCAGTTGGTTGTTCATCAATAACAGAATTTATTTTTAGAAAATTGCATCTTCAGTTTAGTATTCATTACCCAATCCATGCAAACATCATCACAATACTTCGGTTCATTTTTAGGTGCAGAATTCCAAAAGGTCAAAGTATGAAAAAACTAAAACTACTGCTTTAGCTAATAAAATGTAAATATGTAATTAATAGATAGCAAACATACTCTAAAATCTAATTTAAGCTAACCAAATTAGACACAAAATAAAAAATCATAAAATAAAACTGTAATGAAAGACCAAAAACCATCATAACCATGCCTTAAACAGATTAGGCCGTGATTATGGGCTTTTAAAAACCTGTTCATTATATTTTAGCACAAAATCAATGTTAGAAAATTAGATTTTAGTCTGATCAGTTCTGACTGTTTTAGGGCCTCTGTCACTTTAAATCCAAACAGTTGCTTCTGGCCACAACCCACAACTCAATGTTCACACCTGGATGTGAAAAAGGCTACAAACAGAAGCACAATTACAGTCTCTGAAAAGCAGAAGTGGAGCCTCCTGCACAACCAGCAAGAATGCAGCAAGTTGGATCTGGATGGTAAGTCAACAACTAAACACTTTTCTTTTCCAGTACAGTGGTGACATGGAAACGGCTCAAAAACAAAAAAAGTTAATGCCAAAAACACTGCGAGTTTTTTTTTAAGCGCTTGAGCTTAAAAAAAAAAAAAAGACTCAAATCTAAGTACAAAGTGTGCAAAATGTGAGTGTTTTTTGTAATGGGTTCCCTTTAATTCCTGCATGCTGCTGCTTGTTACAGCCTGAGGTGGAGGCAGGAAGCAGGAAATGATCACAGAAAAACAAACAAAAGCACCGAGCTACTGAGTCAACACACACTGACAAGTTGTGACAGTAGACCAACAAACCGCAAAAAATTCCCAACATTCAACGTTTCCGTGTTTAAAACTGAACATTTAAAATTACAGGAACATTTTGGATAATTTATTCAGAGGCTGAAGAATGAATGCATTTAAACCAGTAAATGTAGTTTAGTTGAATGATAATCCTCTAATTTGACTCTGTTGGTCATTCTATACGTGGCGTCAAGATTTAGGAGGAAATAGTTTAGAAAATCTTTCTAATCCTTTGAATTTTATAAAAATGAGGTGCAAATACTAAATCATTATACATAGATGCTTTTCTGCTAGATTTTATTAAAACTAAAGACAAAAGTTGATCATTTTGTTGCAGGAAATGACATCAGGGATGCAGCTTCAGCAGGAACTGGAGTCTCTGTGTTTAATGTTAACATTGGCTCTACATAAAAATACTAATGCAGAAAATTCAGAGTTTCACGTCACACTTTTTAGAGATGTGTTGTAAAAACTCAAAAAATAAGCAACAATAATATTTAATCAAGTCCTGTCTAACATTCAACATTACAAAATATGTAAAAACCCTAAAACTGAGTGTTCAAATTCTTAAAAATGTTTATGAAAATAAATACATCTATGTGTGATGATTTAATAGTTTTTCAGGGTTTGGAAAAATCTGATAATCTAAACACTCATTAAATTAGTATTTAATGATCCAATTCTAATATTTAGGGTCATGATTCGGTTCAGATGTGATTTTTCATTCACAGACAAATGTTTCTATTCAAACGATTTAGAAATAATGTGAGATGGTGAAAACAACTAGAATATTTTAAACAATTCTATAAGGTTATATAATATGGAAGCCCATTTCCACCACTTGGTTAAAAATAAATAAATCTCTTTATATTGAGATTTTCTGTCGTCGTGGATGAAGTCACAACCCTGAAGCTCTAAAAGTTTCAGTATAACGAAGCCATTCTGGTTCTGGTAGAGCTTTTGTTGTCAGAGACATTCTTACATCTGCCATTATAAAAAGGGCAGTGGATGTTACAAAATAAAAAAGTTCTCCACCAGCAGCCATTTCTGCCCACCTAGATGGAGACGCAACAGCTTTTCAGACTGAAACTGGGTCACAGCTTTGTGAAAAACAAAACGTGTCTGAAAGTGAAAAGAGGTTAGTTACTGAAAAGCAGCTCAACTCTGACCCATTTCCAGCCTGAGAGTCACTCAGGTGGGCGGCGGGTTGCTCAGGCCGTTTCCCCCAGCAGGCCGGAGCAGAAACTACTTACGTCATCCTTCATGTGCTGCTTGGGGGGGTTGAACTCCTCGTGGTAGGAGCGACCGCTGGGCTGGTGGATCAGCCTAAGGAAGCAGAGAGCACGTCAGTGAGTCACTGTCCTTTCACATCCCACACCGTGTCCTACTTGGACCTGCCAGGCAGCGGGCGGCGCCGTCCCGTTGCGACATGACGCCCGCAGACGCACATGACTGCGTAAACAGAGGTCGCGTCGGGTGTGATGCAGTCGAGACGGCAACTAAACCTTTCACAACATGCTGCAGGCCAATAGAAAGCTGCTCAGACCAGAGAGCATCGACTTCACCACAAATCGTCCCCAACGTAAGCGGAGCTGGAAACTTGATTCACTCAGTCGGTTATGAAAATGGTCTGGCACGAAACCAGCTGGCCCATATTTCCAGGCTTTACCAACTGAAAGGGCCGATACCTGAACATCACTGCAGAGCTGAACCTTCAGAGCCACAAAAAGAGAGTTACAAAGTCAGCCTTCTGTCACCTGAAGAGCATTTCCCAGTAAAACCAGGGAGATGGAGCAAATCCCCCCAGTTCTAAAGTCCTTCCTCCGACTCTGGAGCTCAGAGGATAAACTGTAAAATCCTCCTGCTGGTTCATAAATCACTGAACAATTAATCACCAAAAACACATTAAAGAACCAAACATGGAGAAGCAGCTTTCAGCTTCTACGCACCACAAATCTGGAACAAACCTCCAGAAAACTGCAAACGAGCTGAAACACTGAGCTACTTTAAATCAGGTCTGGTTAAGTGTGATTGGAGTTGCCTGTGATTATTAGTAACTGGATCACTGATCAATATATTTGATGATTCTGATGATAGTATTTGATAAACTGTAATGTTTGTTTCATAATTGGAGACTCGTGTTTTTATGATGTAAAGCACTTTGAACCGGCTGAAATGTGTTATAATACACTTACAACATTTGTACATTTTTGAAGTTTTTTATGTGTATTTTTTATGTAGATTCTACAAAAACAAGACCTGGGTTAATGTTTCATCTTAAGCACTATGAAGATGATATTAATGTAGAAACTTCTAATAAACGAGCATTACTTTCTTTCAGTTGTCTGTCATTGTGGCCAGTTTTGCTGTATTTTAGAATAGTGGTCAGGGGCCACACAACAATCACTCAAAGGGCCACAATTAGTCACCGGGCAGCACTTTGGACATGCCCTACCGATCCATTTTCTTGAGGAACAACTATAAATTCAGACGGTACCAACAAATGAGTCACAAAAATGTGTTTTTACAGTTTTAAAGCTGATGTTTCGGTACCTGCTCTCCAGATTTGGCCCTGTAGTGGTGGAGTACTCTCTGAAACCACCAGAGGGCGTCAGCCATAATGTTTATAAGGAGAATTCTAGTTTTCCAGGACAAATAAAATGTGGAGAATTTTTTTACTAAATCACAATTTGATTCTGATTTTTGGGACCAGGATTCAGCTCATTATCCGCTTTAAGAACTTGTAGGAGCGTTCTCAGTAGTTGTAATTTGTTTCTGTTTACAGAAAAGCAACAATATGATAAAAAACTGTGAATGATGAATATGTAAAACCTCCAAGATGTGGACTTTAAAGTGCATCATTCATTTAAACTCATGTTTTAGTTCAGTGATTTTGCAAAACTTCCTTCAACTATTTTCTCAGCTACGATTCATCCTAAAAACCACAAACGATTAACAACCCCGTATTTAACGAGTGAAAACTTTGGTGAGACTTAGAAGGTCAACATAACAGCCTGAAAGTGAGCAGCTTTTAAACTGCTGCCCATGTCTGAGGTAAACTCTTCACTAAAGATCTGCTGTAGGACCTTCCTGCTGCAGGACGGTCCAACAACTTCAGGCCACCTTCTGCTAATTGCATGATTTCACGCTCAACTTGTTTCCAGCATTATCACTCTGCTCCAGACCCTCCTGAGTCAATCTGCCGACCCGAGCAGGATTAAGACGCAGACAGCATGAGAATCGTCGGAAAACTCTGGAGCGCCATCTGACAAAGCTAACTTACAAAGAACTTTTTAGCAATAAACAGGAGGTTGTTTTAAGTAAATAATTCCTTTAAGTAAGTAAAATAACCCCCACTAATGAAAACACAGAATCTTTAATATGATCCAAACACCATATAGAGGTTAAATTAACACTAAAAGTTTGGCCAGATGAGATCCAAGTTGCTTCCTAATGTTAATAAACTAATAAAATAATTTATTGACAAAACACAGGATGATATTCATTGTTCAAAAAATGTTATTCCATAAGTTTTGAAGAAGCAGAAGCTGTGCTGTTCTTTTCCCACCAACTATGTGTTTGATGACACCTAGTGGTCAAACCTGCATCCTGCACAGCATTTCCAATCAGGTTACTGGAACAACTTTAACTGCAGCTTCCCAACAAAACTTTCAAAAAGAAAATACTTTCAGGATCAAGTTTCTACTCTGCTGGTTCTTTGGTTCTGTTTTAACTCATCCTGGTTTATCCCTGAACCCAGCAGGTTTTAGCACCAGACTGGTTCAGACACGTTGCGACTGCGGTTCCTTTGTGGCTCGGAGTCAAAGTGTTTGTCCTGCAAGTTAAACTCTGTCTGTGAATCGGAGGAGCTGCTGTCATGGAGAGCATGGATCAGCTTTCAGTTCCAGCTTCCAGTCAAACTGAGTCACTTCTGAACGATTCGTTTGTTTCGCTGTGGCTCCTACCTGCCGCAGATCCGGCGAACCAGCAGGGAGTCGTCCACAGAGAACTCGATCACAGAGTCCAGCTTCTCGTCCCTTTTGTCCAACAAGTTGTCCAGCTGGAGGGCAAACGGCACAGAGGATGTTCAGCTTCATCGTTAGTCTTCATAAATATGTAAACCCAGAAGTTAGATAATCTTCCCTTGTTGGTTCCATAAAACCTGATGAATAAAATATGAGGACTAAATGTTGTTGCGAACCATTTCTGCTTGTTTGACGGTTCTGGGAAAGCCGTCCAGCAGGAAGCCGTTCCTGCAGGCGGGTGTGTCCAGGTTCTTCTCTATGAGCTCCACCACCATATCATCACTGACCTGCAAGAAAAAAAAAAAAACGCTCAACAACTTCCTGCAACTTTATCTACTGGACACTGATATCTGCAGATGGCACAGTGTGTAATTAACTGTCACGAACACCACAGGAAGCACCAACAGCCTCTAAATTACCAAAGGAAATGACATCAGAGGAAGTAATAATGACTTCCTTCAACTCCCACTGATAGAAAAACCAAACTTTAAAGGAACAAACACAAAGTTACGGATTCCTCCTGCATTTTACCTTCAGTTCATGACAGTTTGAAAACATAAAGGAACAACAAAGAGAAAGTTCACCCTCCAGGCTACGGTAGATTTTAACATTTGAGTCCATTTTTATCTGATTTAAACTGACCTTGATGTGCAAAAACTCAAACCGCAGCTTTATCAGTCAGTAATGACGAAAAAGGACAAAAAAAACTTTAAAAATAAAAAGAAACTTTGCAAAATATCTTCTAAAATGAAGATGACACACAGATCCTCTTTTTTTCCAATTACGATATCTGAGGTTTAGTATCGGCTGATAACGATCCGATACAGAAAAACAGCTGAACTGACTTAACGTTTCTTTTTTTAAACAGACATAAATGGACTGAATGGTTTGGTCAGTCAGTGCAATTAGGAGAACAGCAGCCAACATAAAAAATATAACACTAACAAAACTGACAAAAACAACAGGTTGACTACTTTGGTCAAACGTAAAAAAATAAATAAAACAGCAGAAAATGTTCTTTCAAATGATTCAGAAAGTAGTGAATTATGAATACTAAATTTAATGAAAAATGAACAATATAGTATAGAACTAGACTGAACAGATCAGCCCTTATGGATCAGGCACAGTACTTAATACCCTGAGACCAATACAGATATTAATATCAGATTGATGCATCACTCGTACAAAGTTCTCACTAAAACAATATTTTACTCAAATTTCTCAAACTATATTAGAAAATATCTTAAAATGACAAGTTAGACAATGTGTCGGCTTTCTTGCTTTTCTTTTTGAAAACACAAATGGCTCAGATGTTTATGTTGTTATGTGTGACTTTATTTTTTGAGGGGACGATATAAAAGCAGGAATGTTTTACCAGCTTGCCGGAGTCCATGGTCTCCTTCAGCCTCCTGCCGAGCTCAGAGCCTGAAGCCACCATGGCCCTCAGCATGTCTCCTGTGGCCAGGTGGCAGACGCAGTACTTCTCCGCTAACCGGGGAGCCTGCAGGGACGAAACACACACACACACACACACACACACACACACACACACACACACACACACACACACACACACACACACACACACAAGCTTTCAGCTTACCAAACAGTATTCAAAACAGATTTGTGAAAAGAAAAAGCAAATACAACTTAAAAAGAAAGGAAATAGTCAAAATTTAGATTCAAAACGGTGACAATGTAAAAATGCATTTCAAATTAATATGTTAGTTTATGGAACATTCTTGATGCACTGCAAAAACAAAAATATAGTTGCTTGTTTTAAGTAAATAATTCTTTAATATTGGTGAAAAAGTTCTAGTTCCGTCAATTTACCAGTGGAATTAGAACTTTCTCATCACCTTTAAGGAATTATTGACTTATTGAGGAATTATTGATCAGAAAAGTTACTTGTAAGTTAGTTTTGTCTTATTTTTTCAAGTGTTCTAAGAGATTTGCACTAGAAACAAGACAAAAATGCTTTGTAAGACGTGTTTTTGCAGTGCAGAAAGATTAAATATCTAAAAAAAGAAAAACCGTTGTGATTGAGCAATATGCCTCAATCACAATGGGGATAAGCTGGTATTTTGTTGCGCATTTGAAATATGTCTGTAGCAATTTCAGCTGAAAAGCTAACGTTCTCTTTTTCGTGTGAATCTCTTAAGGTCATATTTCTTATAGATTTTATCTCTTTATTGTGTTTTGAGTCTTTAATTCATATTTTGTGCTCAGATTTGTCACATTATTTTTCTTTCTTCTTCTTTGTTATTGATGCTCAGCACTTTGTTTAAGCTGTGGCTGGCATTAAAGCGCTTTATTTTGAAGATGATGATGAATTTACTTTGAAAGATAAACAGTGAGTGATTTTTGCAGTGGGGAAAAGGTCAGAAGGAGAAACTGAGACATTCCTCTTCCTGAGGAATCCCCAGGCGTTCCCAGGCCAGACAGGATATATAATCCCTAAAGTCATTTCTCTGGGTCTCTTCCCTGGGATGTGGCTGAAAAAGCTCCAAACTGAGGCTTCAGGAGGCAGAGCTGCACGATTTTAGAGATTCCAGTGATATTATTATAAGTTAGTATTTCTGTGCATTTTCTTCTGTCCTCTCTTTTTCAGTGTTTCTCCATTATTCTGTGACCTTAGTTTTACGTAATGCTGCTGTGAAACTCTGTCCCACAGACTCAATGTTACATTAGTATGAAAGCTGCAAATTCACAGGACTTGGAATGTATTAGTCATCAGTCATTACACTCTGAACAATTTTTACAATCTGAAAATTTCACATACTGATATTGCTTTGACGAAATATTGAGACCGCATTACTCGCTTCCAATTCATTTCTCCATTTCTTGTTCCGTCTTGCAATCGCTCTGAACAAAAACCAATAAATTAATGTCAAAATCGCAACATTTGTCATATTTTCAGCTGCTGCTGTTCTCTTTCACACTGCCACCGGTTCCCCTCCTCGCCTGTGGTAGCACTGTAGCAAGAACTTCTGAAAGAAATGACATGAAAACCTTAGAACGCAGCTCTGTTCTTCACAAACTGGAAATAAAAATGGAGCTGCTTCAAATTTGAGCTGGATTTCACTTTTGTCTTTGGTGCAAACCCATGAGCCACTTCCCCTCATTAGCGGTAGACTCACGCATTTCTTTTGGTTGTATTTACCCAGAAAGCCTTGCTCTGCTTCCTGTTTTTGGAACGGGCTCCAGTCCACTTGGTGTTTGCACATCCATTCGAACGGCGCCGGAGTTCACTTCAACCGAACTGATAGTAGGGCTGTGTAATAATATCAATTTTGTGATATATATCAATATTTTCTTTCCTAGAAAAAAAAAAAATCGATATTCATCCGCAAGTATTGTAACATCCAACTGTCACCTTGTTCACTCACTGCTTCCTTCAGATGTTCAGGTTAAAAAGGTATCAAACTATTCAGAGCAGGAACTTGGTTCACTTTATTTACTTTACTAATGCATGAAGCTACAGTTTGGACTGTTTCAACTAAAAGAAACATGTTTTCTCTCCACTTCTTTGGTTCATTTTGTCCAGCTGCCCACTTTCAGTCTGTGTCCAACCAGAGCAGGTATTGTGTAGTTGGTGCTTTTAATCAGTTTTCAGTTAAATTATTTCAGTCCAACTTTATAACAGTCACAAAATGTCACCAAAATCACTCTGTCCCTCTGAAATCTTTCAGAAAATCATAAAAGTGTATTGAACTGTATCGTTTGCTGAATATCGCAATATATATCGTATCGTGGGCCTAAAATTGTGTATCGTATCGTGAGATTATTGTATCACTACTGCCCTACCTATATAAAGATGTTCCTTGGCTTTCATTGTATATCTCACCATTTTGTAATTTATCATTGTTTATTAAACTCTGAAAACTGAGTGACTTTGTTAATATTCTGTCCCAGAAAGCAGTTAGATGGGCCTTTTTTTAGCACCTGTCCCTTTAGTCTCTGCACAGCACTGGCAGATTATTTAACTTATAATTAATACATTTTGATCAATATTAAGGGATTATCTACGTAAAACAAGCTACTATACATGGCTGAAAACTTACTTGAGTTAGTTTTGTCTTATTTCAAGCATCCCAAGACATTTGAATTAGAAACTAGACTAAACATTCTTGGAAAGATTTTGAGATTTTGCAAAGGAGTTTCAGTTCCTCACATTTATCACTAATGTTAAGCCAGTATAAATAAAATACAATAACTTTTCAGCACAAAATATGAGCTTGTTTTGAGTCAATAATTCTTTATTATTGATTAAAAATAACTTGTTATAAATTAAATAACTAGACATTTTAACTTAAAATATGAGACAACTGTCTTGTTCCACTTATAACAAGTACTTTTCCCCTAATATTAAGGAAATATTTACTAGGTGTTCCCACTTATAACGGGTTATTTTCCCCACATCATAAGTTAAATCCGCCAATGGAACTAGAACTTTCTTGTCAATATTAAGGAATTATTTACTTTAAAAAGCCCCATATCTTGCTGAAAAGTTACGTGTACACTAGAAACTAGGGCAGTAGTGATACAATAATCTCACGATACGATGTACGATATTCTGCCCACGATATTATATATTAGGGCTGTATATAAAAATCAATTCGGCGATATATATCGATATTTTCCACGCTTGGAAAGTATCGATTTTTCATCCACGAGTATCGATTTTTTTTTTTAAACTATAGGGATCCATAGCCTTATAGCTCTTATTAACGTCTAGTTTGTTGCGGCGTAGCAGCAAGACTCCGCCTCCCTCAGTCTCACTCTCAACTTGAGCTTAAAGTGCACATTATAAACTACACACCAGTTTTTAAATTGTGTTAATAGGCCAAGTATAAC
>CAEGAF010089691.1:0-13145 GCA_903067075.1 Micropoecilia bifurca | reverse complement strand
CTCATATGTTATCAGTCTGTTAAAGATAGTATTATTGATAGCAGTTCAATTTGCACAATGCCTGTTTTGTTTAGTTTTCTTCTTGGAAAAGGTTATTAAAAACAAGTTTTTGTCTAAATTAAGGTGAATTCATGGTTCCTTTTTCCACATAATGTAACAGTAGTGTTCATGATAAAAAAATAATAATTATGTGATCGGTATAGGTATCGGCGATCAGCTCTCGGGGGGATCGGTATCTTCAGGAAAAAACCTGATCGGCACATCCCTAGTGACGGGTGTTTCTCCAGCAAGCCTAACTGGGTCTTGTCTGTGTCAGTTTATTGCCAGAATTTCGCCACGAGTTTCAAAGAGAGCGAGATGAACGCCATCGCAGCGGACATGTGCACCAACGCCCGCCGCGTGGTGCGAAAGAGCTGGATCCCCAAGCTGAAGCTGCTGATGGCCGAGAGCGACGCCTACACCTCCTTCCTCCCCGACGGAGTCAAGACGGAGGACGAAGCCCTGGGGGCGGACCAGGCCTTCGAGCCCGCCTCTCTGGAGGCCGCCGGCAGCGCCGGCATGGAGTCGGGCGGCTCCTCAGGTGAATCTCTGCCAGGCGTGGGCGGCGACGGAGGACCGTTGTTCTAAAACGCTCAGCCCCCCCGGAAAGGTTGAAGTCTGGTGACGCACGTACCAGTATTCCCCCCCATCCCAGTTGTGCTTGCCTCCTCCTCACTCTTTGGCTCCTCCCTGATCTCTCTTTACATCTCTGCTGTCTGTACAACAGTGCTTGGGGGCGACAGCCGTCACTCCGTTATAACCAGGACGTAAGAACTCAACTTTTTCTTTTTTTTTTTTTTTGCTTTATGACTGTAAAACAGAGTTAGTGGAGTAAAAGGAGAAAGCGTGAGGGTTTGTCCTCTGCCTCCCCTCGTCTCATACGGTGTGTAAGTGCAGCCACGGTTGCATTTAAGATACATTCCCCGAGGTGCCAGGCAGGGGGCGCTGCCAGTGCAGCCAGAGGAAGACAGGAGAGATATTTTGGCAAGCTGGGAGCAGAGGTGACAAAAAGAAAAATATGAATGTAAGAAGTGTCGCTGGCTTTTTTTTTTTTTTTCTTCTATGCAAGCCTGACAACTTGTGTTCCAGCCTTGGAAATAGAACTAAATTTAATTGTATTAAATCACAATAACACTACTTATTCCTCTGTACATCTTCCTCTCAACCCACCTCACCTCAGAGTGTTTCACTGTGCCGCATATTGTAGAAATATTCTTATCTTTCTTTTTTTTTGTAAACGTGCTCGCATGTTTGTGTCTGTGAACTGAAAATTAAAAATTGGGGTTGGGAGGAGGGGGAGCTTTTTACTGAGACGATTGTAAAGAGGACTGAGAGGAAACAGGTAAACAAAGATGGTTCTATTTTCAGAAGAAAAACTATATTTATACAGGCGCCTAAATCGGCGTGAGCGGCGAGAGCGAGGGGGATTGTTTTAAAATCTCCACGTACGTAAGCTTCTGTCGAAAGAGTTACTGTCAAATGAGAGGAAAAGTGCTATTTTTGCAGGAGTATGACAAAGGAGTCTTATGATAGGAATTTGTGTTGTTTATTTTTAGCTTTATTTTCAAATGAAAGATGGAGTGAGCAGTTGAACTGCTGAAATTTGACACATTTCGTCTTCTGTTCACCAGCCTGGAAGGAAATAATTTCGAACACTTTAGTTGGATTTCACTGTCCCTTCCTTAGGTTGTGGATCTGCAGCTTTGACAAACCGCTTGCTTCACAATCCTGAAGATTACTTGCAGCAACTCAAAGGTTATATTGGTCTCGAAAAACAAAATAAGAAAAAAAAAACCTGTTAGCTTTGTCTTTGTACAGAAATTACAAAAAAAACTAGTAGTTATCAGACAAAAGAATGTGCCTTTTAACTGAAAGCAGTAAGAAAAAATAAAAGCGAGCTATTGCTTGAAGTAAACCGATTTTAATGGTACTATCTGTGTGCCACGTAGTTCTTTGGTGTTGATCCTGCAGATGTGTGTCCGTATCTTATCCGTCGCACCTCTGCAATGTAGGAACTCGAAAAGGCTTTTATTTTTATTGTTTTGGAGTTTGAGATGACTTTGCACCTTCCATGAGAGACGGAGAGAGAAATGTGGCTGGTTTCTGCACCTTAATGAAAAGAACCTGTGGTTCATGTATCTTTTTTGAGAAACGTGTAGCAATCAAACCCCCTGTAGGTGGAGTATGTCTTTAATTTATCCCTCCCTATGCCTGCTTGTGTTTCTTGTAGATGACCAAGGAGACTGTTGAGTTAAATCCCAAGTGTTCTTCCTGTTTTTTTTCACCTGATTTGTTTAATTAGAAATAAATGTCGACAACCAATTTTTTTTTATTTTATTTTACTTTAGTTTTTTCTTTCCCCCCCAAATCTGAAAGTTTGTTTGACTGAAACTTTTTTGAATGCATGTCAGTACAGGGGACTCACTTTTCCTGTTGCAGGTGAGCTGACTTACAATGTGCCGTTAACCTTTTTATATTACTTTGCAGGCGATTACGGGGGGAGGGGGAAATCTGTGTTTCTTTTCAAAATGTAGTTGAATCTGAAGTGCTTTTTTGTCTTGCAGATTACATTGCTGGGAGCGAGCGTCACAGATGCATAATAACTCAACCTCTTTTTGTCATTGTTCTCAAAATGCAAGACTTGACTTAGATAGCTTAACTGGGGTCAGTGTAGAGAATTTTCTTTTTTTTTTAAATGCAGTATTATGTAAGGGTGACAACTTCAAAAACCTCACTTTTTTGCTTTCGACTCTAAGTGCCACGTGGGCAGGCCTCCCCCCTACTGCGTACCTCTCCACCATCTTTGAAGACTGTCGTGAGCTTCCTGTCCTTCACGCTTCAAGCTGGTGTCACGTTTCACTTCCACCGGCCTAATTGTGCGTTTCTGAGAGGCAAAGAAGAGGTTCAAGCCGTGCGGCCAGAATTAGAAGTCGTTTGTTTATTTTCGTCAAGTGCAGCACGAAAAGGAGCCTTTGCAGCAGCTTGTTGCAGATGGGTTCACACTGCATAGTGACCCACTGAGCCATTTGTGATCTTTTCTGATTCATAGTAGATTGACTAATCGCCGGTGAGTCATCCGTGTTGGTGCAACACTCCGGCCCAAACCAAGTACACAAAAATCTCCACATCCTATCACGTCTCTAGATTAGACTACTGATAAACGCCGGTTTAGGCTCAAGTGGAAATAAGTATGACATGTCAGCTTTCAAAGGTCCCCAATGTTTTATCTCATGTACTGAGAACTGAAAGCTTTTTTCTTTATTTCTTTGTTTTTGCTTGTTGAACATTAAGAGCAAGCTGTAATTGGCGTAGTTTTTATTTTTCACATCCCAGAACAAGTTAGACCTACACACCTGAATGAATAAGGTGTGGCACAGCATGAGGAGTCTTTCTGTCTCTAAGCAGTACATATATAAATACGATTCTATACATGTATAGATACATACTGTATATTATATATAGACACACACATAAGGATCCGGTTGTTTGTTGTGCACTCGCAGCATGAGGTATATATTTACCCAGAAACTAGGCGCATCCTCGCCGCCCCTGCTCTCTGCCCTCTGTAACCCTGTAGCACCAGTGGACCTCCTGTACTGCTCATCCTCCTTCTTTCTGTGTTCAAAGTGCCAATAACTTTGTGAAAGCCCTGTAACTGTGACCCAACATTATCAAAGATAATTGCACATTAACAACTGTAAAATAAATGCAAATTATAGAAATGGAACTCAAAAAGAAACTTGTCATGAATTAAAAAAAACAAACATCCTAATAAAAGATTTGTAACGATTTGGGTGTTTTTTTTTGTCTGTTGCTTCTGAATCTTTATCTCTTGCTCATTTCAATGCACAGACACAAATAGATGCAGCTTTTTTAGCTCACTTCACTGCTCTCTCTCCAATAACTGTCATGTGTGACCAGATTTCCATACTATGTAAAAATGTCCAACACAGCTGTTGCTTCCTTCATTTGGTCTAGTCTGGTTTTTCCGCTCGATAAACTTGACTTTGCATAACCCCAATGGGAATAAAAAGCCTCGTCAAGTGATACATATTTTATGTTTTTATGCCCAAATAAATTCACTGCTGCATAGATTCACTAGGATTTCAAATGTTAAATTTTTATATTTTAATTCAGTTGAGTTTTTATTATTACTGTGTCTACTGATTTTGCAAAGCATTACTAATTTTGCTCTTTTGTCGCTGTTTGGTAAAGACGTAGAGTAACCCGTAAAGTAAATTTATGTCCTTCCACAGTGTTTCAGCCAAACCATCTGACATATGCCTTTCTCTTAGCCTTTTTTTTTTTTTTATCAGATCAGAAATTGAATTTTATGGCACAGAATAGTTATTTTTCATTTTGGTTGGCATAGTTGCCAATCGAAGCCCCACAGACAAGTTATGGAGTATTGCTCAGAAAAAGAGGCAAGACATCAGAAGCAAGCTGGGTTTCCTCAACACAGCAACACAGCCACAGCAAGATGGACGATGAACCACACCACACTGGGTCAGTGATTTGTGCAAAAGACGTCCAAGAGGAATGTTCACAAGGCTGACATGTCTATATTACCTGGAAGTCTTCTGTAATATTCAAATTTTCTGAATGTTGGATTTTCATTAGTTGTAATCCATAATCATCAAAATTAACAGAAGTAAAAGTTTGAAATATGTCACCCGGTGGGCAATGAATGAGTAAAGGAGTTTTACTTTGTGAATTAATTGACTCAACAGATCTACTTGCATAGGAAACTGACTAACATTAGGGAGGGTCATGAAGTTACTACTGAAACTTTGTGTGATGAAGTTACTACTGAAGCTTTGTGTTGGTCACTGATTGCTAGTTTTTTAGTAAGTTCACGAGTCTCAGGATTTCAGACTCTTTTTGTATTTATTCTGGCTTCAGTTCCTCTAGGTCTTACTGGTATGCTGGGTCTAGGTCTATGACTGCTACTACCACTACAACTAGAATTATATAATTGTGGAGGGTCTTAAGCATTAATCTGAAAAATATATTTTCATAAAATAGCATGAAGATTTTGTGCATTACATGTGTAAATGGCCTTAAAATTGTGTCTGAACAATGTAGGCCTTCAGAGGAAAGGGATATTTTGAAAAGAAACAAAGGAAGCAACAAGAAGACATGATGGAGTTAAAATACAACATACACAGCAGCTTTGAGCATGTACATACTACATAGTAAAACCACAAAGCTACAATACCATCATCCAGAATCAAGAAACACTTTTACTCTAGGACTTTCAGGTTTTGTTAAAGATTGAAAGATAAATAATATTTCTGATATTATAAGGCAAATACAGTGGATGGAGTCACTGTCCTAAACTGGTACTCATAGTTCAGAAATTGCTGACACAGTTAGGCCCAAATACTAGAAATATAAACTAAACTACCTGCTAGTGTTCATATATAAACTTATATTTTTCTGTTATTTTTTTTACTTCATGTCCTTTAGGCTCCATGTGAGGCACCAATCACTGTAAATGCAAAGCAGAACACAGATTTCTAGGTGTTTTTGTTTATGCACCACCTAGTGTTCAAGTGTTGTCTAGACAGCATGAGGCAGGAAATCATGATCCACAGACTCCCTATAAGAAAGTTCAGCAGTGCTGGCCAAAGGTTTTATTAGGCCTTGAACAGAATTTGATTTGATTTGTCCATCAGGTCTATGGTGTCCAAAGAAAGAGAGGACATTGAAGCAGCTCTGGATCTGCCGCCATAAAGGAGCCCACAGAGGAAACATATTTGCAATGACAGAGTTGGAAAAAGAAGAGCATAAGTTGAAGAAACTCACCCATAAAATAACCCTGGTACCAGAGGCAACACTTTCATTCCTGGAATTTCAACATAATTTCCCTCAAGCAGATGCGTTTCTTTAATAAATCCAAGAACACTGAAACTGTTGTTTTTTTATGACATGCAGAGATTTGAAAATATATTGAGATTTTTTCTTCAAAACGACACAAGTCGGTCTGTTCAGAGAGAACAGAAAAAAGAGGCTTTACAAGTGTACTAAGGTCACATGTGCTGCTTGATGCCTATAACATGCATTCTCAAACATTTTATGATAAATTATTCAAACAGAAAATATTAGAACCTAACATATATAATTTATTTATTTTTAAACCTATATTTTTTTGTTAAATAGAACCAGTTTATTGATCAGTTGCAATCATATTAGCAATAAATTGCTGCCGTTTTAATAAATCCATACAATCTTTAGAGTTCTTTACACCTTGACGAACTAACACACACACACACACACACACACACACACACACACACACACACACACACACACACACACACACACACACACACATGATTCAGTTTATAAATATGAAGCGGGGTGATGCTGACATCTGGTGGACACATTGCAGCACAGCAGATTGTTGTGACAGTTCTGTGATTTGTATGTAGATCACAGTTCACAGATTGGTCAGCTACCGGCAAACTTTGTCCCATCTCATATTGTGTCACTCTGGGTAAAAACAATAAATGACAACATTTGCAAACTATTTGTTTTCATGTTCAAACTTCTCTGCAATAGCTAAAAGTCTGCGCTTTTTGTCATGGAGAAGTGTAGCATGATATTTATACACTTCCTTTGGACACTCATTGCCCAAATGTAAATTAAAATGCTCTTTTTTTAACTCATGTTCTGTGTCAGCGAATCAGATGCAGGATTATGATCACAATTAACTTGGGTTTGACATACCTTTTAAGGATAAGTTTTACTTTTATTTTTCACCTTTAGAGCATCTAATTCTCACACAGCTCAGTTTCTCTGAGGTCTGTTTGGCCTCATTAAAAGCAAAACAACCCTTTGGGAGATAGTGGGTCTCAAAAAAATATTTCATTTGACTTGATCGGAATCCTAGTTGTACCACACATTGTTACTCCTTAACTTTGTCGACAAAGAGCCTACAGAGGAACGTCTTCGTCCCATTGGACAATCAGAAAAAGAAACGTTGCCTTCTGAAAAAAATCACAAGTTCTGCAAAGAGCACAACAAAAGGAATTTTAGGTTTCGCAAAAAAACATATTCATTTAATAAATTGGAATTTCACTGAATAACCCATTCGTTTTTAGGAACATTATCAATAAGTGCAACTCATTGTATAGATTAAATAAACACAAATGGATGTTTGGAAGGTTTTTCCTTCCAAACATCCATTTGTTTGGAAGGAAAAACCTTCCAAACAAATGGAAGGATGTTTGGAAGGTTTTCAAACAACCTTCCAAATTGTAAATGATGATCACTTACAATCATCAGTGATGATTGTAAGTGATGATTTTCCACTTACAGTTAATAAAAGCATGTTATTTCAAATAAGGATTTTACATCAGACCTATAAAATGAACTATTTAAAAAAACAGTAATGTGAACTTGACAAGTTTCTTTAATACATGCTTGCTATTTTCAAGTTTTGTTCTGACAAAACTCTTTGGGATGTAAATTCTTAAACGTATTGAATATGACTGTAAACGCATCCTCTTAAAATATTAATCCCAGTCTCTCAATGCATCCCTAACACCATCAAATTAACCTTTAAAATAGTCTAGTTCCCAATTAATACACTATTAGATGATTTAAGAATATAAAAAAGTACCAGATCAACATCAAATAAGATTTTGCTCGTAGCTTTAAAAACGCTGTGGCTGCATGGCTGGAATATCATGAACCCAACTCTGATGAAATGTGGTCAAGGCTCTGACCGTGATCTACTTTCAGATACATGAGGTTATTCCATGTTTTTTTTTAAACTACCAACCTTAGAAATATGTAAGCGCTAAGACACTTTGATTTGTTCGGAGACCCTCAGTTTGTCACAGTGGAGTTGACAAAGCAGCTAAGTGTGATTTGATCAGTCTTGAGATCAGACTTGCATAAAGTCAAAAAAAAAAGAGAAAGAAAGTGAAATCCTGTAAAGCCTCACTGGAATAAAGTTGGCACGATGATGTACATTTCATGGTTAAAAGTGTCTTGGAGGAGCTTCATGAGGCTCAGAGGTAGAGCAAGTCAACCATTAGGTGAGGCTGAATCCTTGACACACTTGTCCTAAGTTGAGTTCTGGCCCTCAGTGACCCTTTCCATTCATTTATCAGTCTCAGCACAAACTCTTGCAGTAACTGTGACTGACACTTGATGGCGTTCGGTGACGCAAGGCTTCCATCTTGTGGACAATTTGTCTAATGCAGCTTCTTTTTTCTGTGTGTAATATGGACAGATGATGTGTAATAATAGATGTGTAAAAATAGAGGATGGAACAAATTGGCAACCCAAACTGAAGCGTCTATTTTATGCGTCTTATGGTGCGGTGCGCCTTATATATGAAAAAAGTTTTAAAATAGGCCTTTCATTGAAGGTGCGCCTTATAATGCGGAAAATATAATTCATTATTTCTGTCTTACCAACATGGCTTTATTGAAAAAGCTGCATATGGCTACATGTGCTTAGTTGAAGAAGCCACAACTTAGTTGTACTTTCTTAATTACCTTACCAAAACATCTTAGAGTCATTAACCATAAAGAGACACCATTTATATTGCAAACAGTAACATTACAATAACGATACATTTGCAGTATATTGTGCAGCCCTGTTTTTAAAGTGTGAAATGAAATACCATCAGATCTTAATGGAGTCGCCTATTAATGAATGCCTACACATATCTGCACATTGAATTCAAATTGTAAAGATAATGGACAAAAATTTCCATTTGTTAAAAGTGAGAAAATTGATTTGGAGCATCGCTGAAGTGGTTTTCAGCAGTCGAATTCTCCAGTGAATTTAGGTTTTCTTTTGCTGTTTAAGTTGAGATCTGACTTTTCTTAAACCAGCTGCGACACAATGACATGAAATGAGATAACATCAGACTCATTTAGCGCTTTTCAGGACACTCAAAGATGCTTTACATGAAATCAGTCATTTCCATTGGCACACATTCACACTCTGCCAATTTAAATAAAGAAATCCCTCCATGGGTGATTCCACCATAGAGAGCATTCATTTTAGATCAGTGTTTCTCAACCTTTTTTGGCCCAGCGCCCCTCTAGCCTTTATCCAGGTCCCTCACCGCCCACAACCAAAGAATTTGTAGGCTACTTTGCACTGACTATTATTTTATTATTAATATTACTGTCACTATTGTAGATGTTTTGATTTTTATGCTTGTTTCTGTATTTATCAGCAAAAATAATTTCCCAGAGAACAAAAAGTCATGGGAATAGAAATTATTTTCACAGACGTCTACGAAAAATGCAATGAACATTCAAGTTAAAATTGGTAGAACTAACAGCAGCCAATCAGAGTGGAAAAAATATTCTTATTCTGTGTCATTTTCTAGTTGTTAAATATTACACAAAGCGACCAGATAAAAAATTTACAACATGCCAGTTTAAATTTTTATCAATTTGCAAAACAACTGAGCTCTGCAACATTCAAACATGGATAGAACTGTAACTACATTAATCATAGCTCTTCTTCTCTTCAGTGTTTCTGTCGGTTTCTGGTGGTGAAGCTCTGTGCTGCCTTCAGGATAATGGGACATCAGAGTATCAGCCATAAAACTTCACCCACATGGTATTTAATGTACAAACCAGAGCTTTCAGTGGAAAAACAAAAGTTCCAGATCCTTTTAATGCCATACAAATATGAGACAGAAACATGGATTATATCTTTATATAGATCTGTCTATTGATTATAGATTGATAGTTTTACTGGACAGAAATTATAAATAACAAATCTGGTTCTTAATCAAATCTGATAAGTCAAATTGAAAGTGTCATGGAGTCATCAGTCTCATGATATTAACACTGACATGAAATATAATATTGAAGAAATAAATCTAATCTAATTAAAAACGTAAAGAAGTGATCAGTTAATTACTGTTATGGTCTGTAAGATATATTTATTCTCAGTACTAGATGTGGTCTCAACAAACTCATAGCACTTCAACAATATTATTTTACCTTTTATCTGGAAATAGTGTCTATTCATTCCTGCCATACAGTCCTCCGTATTAATTATTGATCGAAAGGTCTTGCCATGCCAGTTTATTCCTCTTTATTTACTTAGTTTCTTAGTTTGTTCTTGCATTTTGTTCTACATTCATTTCCATTTAGTTTCCTTTGATGAGTATTATCCTCTCTTGGTTTATTGCTATGTCCACTTTAGTTTATTTCCTGTTGCTAAATTTATGTTATCGTTTATTGACCATCAGTAATATTCCCTCATCACCTGCTGCGCCACCTAATCATCATGTGTGTCACATCATGTGTTGATTTTTCACTGTTCAGCGTCAGATTCTGTTTTTATGCCATAATTCACATCTAGTTCATCGCTTCATTATACTAATTTTTTTAAACTCTGAAATGCATACAAACTGTGCTGTTGTGCTTTCCAGGTTTAGCCACATATGGTGCAACAGTTTTTGTTCAAAAGAACAGAAAAACGGTCTGTGCCGAAAATCATTTGTGTTGGATAATCTTAATTTTTTACCGGTCATAAGTTACTCACTAACTTCATTTATTGAAGTATTTCTTAAAGCGAGGTCTTAAATTATTAAATCTAGTAGTGGTGCAAAATTTAGAGCCCCTTACATTGGTTTCTTTTTGGTTTTCTTCTAATTTAAATCAGAAATAGTCAATGGAAAATAAACTACAGTTCATACAGGAACTTCTGAAATCTTATAGGAAAGGTTTGATAGGTATGGATATATGGCTCCAATATGAGATTTTGGCTAATGAGCCTGATTCAGTGTTTATGTGGTATTTAAACAATTTAGAAAGACTGCCTGAGAGGAAAATTAAAATAAAAAAAATAATGGAAATGAAATAAATTATTATAAAATATAGATATCTTATGCTGAATTTACTTGTTGGTGACCAATGTTGTGTGCAATTTTGTTTTATGTGGCTAATAACTTATTTTTAAGCAGCTACAAGCATGGTTGCACCAGTAACTTGACCGGTTGTTGCTAGGTAACCAAGAGTGAGAGAGTGAGTTGCTAGGTAACCAAAGAGTGATTTTGTCACACTACTCAGAACTCCACCCACTCTGCCATGACAGACATCAAAAACCGTAGACATGAACACGGTCTCACCACTACAATCTAGCTGAGCTTTCCTGTGTTTTATTTTGGTCATTATGGTTTCACTTAGTGTAGATGTGTGTGTGACAGGCGAGTGTATTGGACATTTAATGAAATACGCAACAAATCCTATCGGTTCACGCAACATTTAACAGCCAAATACGATTCCATATTTTACGGGACGAGTGGCAATCCCATGCCCTCATGTCTTGCCTTGTATCTAAAATACAAGGCATTTTACATGATTTCATATTTATTAATGACACATCACAGTGACGCCTGTGATGTGTCAGGTGTTACTGATGTTACTGGCATAGTTTTATATTTATTAGCAATAATTACCATACTGACTAGATTAGGTCAATGTACTTAAACATGCTGGTGACATCACAGGTGTCACTATGATGTCACTGACATTAGTAGCACCTGTGATGTCATCAGCATGTTTACTTACATTGACCTAATCCAGTCAGTTTTGGAAATATTGATAATAAATATGAAATTATTTAAAATGCTTATTCTAAGTACAAGGCTAATGTTAGCATGATGGCTATCATTAGCATATTGAGTCACTAGCATGTTGATACTACTGACTCAATATACTAATGATAGCCATCATGCTGTTATAAGCATTTTATATCTAAAATAAGCATTTTACATAATTTCATATTTTCTAGTAATATTTATGATACTGAATGGATTAAGTCAATGTAAATTAACATGTTGGTGACATCACAGGTACTACTGATGTCACTTAAGCTAAGTTTATCATGTTGAATAATTTTAATGTATTCAAATAAAAATTATTTTAATTTCAGCATGCTGAATTGTGCTAGTTCACTAATTTTGTGCTTGTCAACATTCTAGTGATAACCCTCAATATGGTAATGATAGCCATAATGCTAATGTTAGCATGGGTAAAAGCCCGGCCACCAGGTGCTCGTCAACGTGCCCCATCTCCAGGCCCGGCTCTAGAGTGGGGCCCCGGTAACCCACTTCCCAGCAAAGGAACACTAAGTCCATTGCTATAACTCATCATAAGGGATCTTTGGGCTGCGCTTAGTCTGGTTCCTCACCTAGGACCTGTCTGCCTGGGGTGCCCCTACAGCATAGCTCCTGGGATCACTGGGACACTCAAACCCCTCCACCACGATAAGGTGGCAGCCCATGGAGAGGACCTAACTACCTAACTACTAAAGAAACTATTTTAAAATCAACTATCTACTAAATAAACAATTTTAAAACCAACTAACTACTAAATAAACAATTTTAAAACCGACTAACTACTAAACAAGCAAGTTTAAAATGACCCAAGTACTGAAACTATTTTAAAAAGACCTACAGTGGATATAAAAAGTCTACACACCAAATATGAAATAAATATTGCAGCACCTTTGGCTTTTATTACAGCACTCAGTCTTTTTGAGTAGGAACCTATCGGTTTGGTACATCTTGATGTGGGAATATTTGTTCACTCTTCTTTGCAAAACTGCTCCAAATTCAATAGATTGCGTGGGCATCTCCTGTGCACAGCCCTCTTCAGATCACCCCACAGGTGATGGGATTCGTGTCTGGACTCTGGCTGGGCCATTCCACAACCTTAATCTTATTCCGGCGAAGCCATTCTTTTCTTGATTTAGATGCGTCTTTTAGGTCGTTGTGCTGCTGAAAGATGAAGTTCTAGCAGAAAGCCAAAGGTTTCGTGCCAACACTAATTGATATTTGGAACTGTTCATAATTCTGTCCACCCTGAATAAGGGTGGTTTAAATTTAATTCATGTAAAGCACTTTGAATTGCCTTGTTGCTGAAAATGTGCTATACATAAAATTACCTTACCTTACCTTAAGGCTCCGGTTCCAGCTGAAGCAAAACAGCCCCAAAGCATGATGCTACCACCACCATGCTTAACTCTAGGTATGGAGTTCTTTTGGTGAGGGGCAGTGCTGTTTTTGCCCCAAATATACCTTTTGGAATTATGTCCAAAACGTTCAACCTTGG
>CAEGAF010089676.1:0-15841 GCA_903067075.1 Micropoecilia bifurca | reverse complement strand
CACACACACACACACACACACACACACACACACACACACACACACACACACACACACACACACACACACACACATGCGCACTATCCTGACGGCCACAGATGTAACTGTGACCAGCCCGTCTCCACCAGGTGTTACTTTATAGCTGTGTCACTTTGAGCTTGAGTCCATCTGTCACACTCAGCAGGAGAAAAAACAGTCTTCTACAAAAAAAGAAGAAAAAAAAACAAGTACACCATGTTCAGCGGTCATATAAACACAGAAGCATGTTTTGCAGAGATTCTACAGAGCAAACCTGAGCATTTGTTTTTTTTTTATACGTTCATATCATGCTCTCTTTTTAACAGACTTTTAAAATGGTAGTTCTTCAATTTGCATGTTCTCCCTGTACCTGTTTGCATTATTATACACATAAACGTCTTCATGCAGAAACTACATGTTGTGTTAGGGGAGCCCTGTGGGAGAGCATGAGAACGCGCTGCTGGTTGGTCTCTACATGTGGCCCACATGATACACGGCCCCATTTGTTATGCCTGCTGGATGTGTAATCACAGTCAATTGATCTCAACGATGAGCTGAATTTATCCCTCTAAATTTTACATAAAAAATATTTTTTGGCCATGACGTATGTATTAAGATAGTAATTGTAGCAGAAGCATAAAAAAAGGACATGATGCTTTGTAACTAGTTTAAATCTGTAGAACGTGAAGACAGGAGGAGAGGAAGAGTTTGTGGTTTCTACGTGTTTAATTCCAGTTTTCTTTTGTTTTTTCCTCCCCCAGTTCCCCACCTCCAAACCAACACACACACACACACACACACACACACACACACACACACACACACACACACACACACACACACACACACACACACAATCCTTAACAGAATCAAGACAATAGAGCGCATTGGTAAAATATTACCTCTTTAATAATCATAATTGTGTAATCAGAATTAATCAAACTCTCTCGTATCACAATAATGGTGTTTACTCGCAAAACCCAATCCTGGATATGAGTCATTGGCGCTGAATCCTAATAGCATTGTTTGGGCTCAGTGATCTGTCATCCCACCAGCAGATAATGCGATAGTAGAAGGAACAGGCAGAGCAATTAGATTTGTGTTGAACAGTGGGGCGTGTTTTCTCGCCGCGCGCTTGCATTTTTTATCACAGTGCTCCCTCATTTTCGGACGCACCTGGCTTGACAACATCTAAGAGTCTGTGAAAGAGCAAAAGGTTGTCAGTGAGCATGATCGGAGAGGAAGACGCTCGCCGTTGACTCATACATATTTATGCCTTTTGTAATGATATGCAATGGTGGTGATAGGTGAGATGTGCACAAAAACTCTGGGTAATTTCCATTTACCAGACACAGACTGCTTCTAAGCATTTATCATAATATACTTTGAGATTAATCTATGCCATTATGAGACAAAATCTACTATATAGGAAAAATATATATTAAATTAGGAAGGTAGTTGTTGAGGTTTAAAAGAAAAGATTACTGTAAACAACTGAGGTTTAAGAAATGTACAAACATACACAAAACTTTTACACAGATGAAAACGCCCTCGGTGCTTCTTAGATCTCGGAAATATTCAGATTGTGTTGGGTTGAAAATCACCGAACAGAAAAAAAACAACTCTGAATGTTTACAAGAAATCTCCACAGGGCCTCTGTGATAAGTACATTCCACCACCTGCAGATCTTCTGCTCTTTCCTGAAGTTACAAATCTTCTTTTTGAGAACAGAAGACCTGCGATGCTGTTGGAGGGAGACGCTGCTTTTCTGGTTTTTTTCCCCCAAGTCAGCAACATAGTCAGAAAACGGAGACAAGATCTCAAAAACAGCAGAGATGCTTCGCTTGTAAACTGACTCTGCAACCTGTAGCACAAATAGCTCTGTAATATTAGCTATGTTTTCATCTGTCATGCGAATTGTAAGCAAACTTTTAGAATATTGCAAAAATTGAAAATGCGACTTAGGCGTGTATCCATCTCCTGGTTTGGAGTGAATCAACCAGGCTACACAACGTGTAATTTCACCAGATGTCGACTTTATGCTCGGCAGAGATAAACAGGAAGTAGAGGCTGCAAATTAGCATGGACCACACAGCTCAGAAAAATGGAAAGAGGTTTTCAGGAATGTGTTTCTATCGTTCAAGTTGTAATTGTTCTGTCAGGTGATGCTACAAGCTTCCAGACATGTGGAGAAATAAACGCAATTCTGACGATTCTAATGGAGGAACTGCTGATTGGTCATGTGAGTTAACAGTCTGCTACGTCGGAGCTTATTTGGAAGATGTGTTTCCGTCTAGCCAGTAGTGCATTAACTCTTTTTTGGAAAAGCCCAAGTGAAGGTAAAAACTTTATTCTTTTACAAAACTGAGTTAGTTATTTTGAATTTTGTCGTTTCCATCAACTTTTTCTAATGCAATACTTCAAAATGCATATAAGACTGTTGACAGAAACACAATCAGCGCTCCACTCCCTGGTGGAATTTTATGAATTGTTCAAAAAGGGCTACTACCTCATAAATATGTTCAAAAGTGATACGTTTTAATGCACACTGAGCTCTTATTCTTATCAAAGTGTTAAGCAGCACAAAGAAGCAACTTGATATGTTTCACCAAAGTGTCTGCACATCTGTGAGATGAACATTTTAACTGTTATAATAATACACATTTATTTTTTGCTTGTTTTCAGCTGTAATAGCATTTTTTCCACTTCAGATTGAGCGTTGGAGGCAGTGTGCCCTTACATTGTTTATGTCAGTATTTCCACATGAACTTATGCTATCCTCCACCGAAGCGCTGCTGCCTGTGACATTATTCTCATTGCTGCCTTCAGTGATAATCTGGGATCCTCAGATTATTCTATGCTGTGTGATTTCCAATCTGAGCATCCAAAGCATCAAGTCAGGAGAAACAGAACTGGCACTGTTTGAATAAGATTAGCTCAAATCTGATTGCAAAAACATTCCACTTGATCTGATTGTCAAATTAGAAGTGCTTTGTAATTTTTAAATGACAAAGTGATTCTGGCTTCAAGTGGTTGGAAATTCTTTAGGCGCGCTAAACTTCCTTTGACTACTTTAATTAGCTGAAGCAAATAGCAGAAATTTATTTAATTTAATTTAATTTTTTACCTTTACGTTTCAAAATACACACATAACACTATTGTGTAGGAACATTAAAGTTTCTTATTTTATAGAGCTAAACATGAACAAATTCCAAGGATTTTCCACCTATTTGCTAGAGCGCGGTTTGCTCAGATGGGACAATACAAACATTTCCTTAGCTGGAAAAAGTTTGTACTTTCCATCATCCTTGTGATGATGACAAAACACACAGATGATTAATATAATTTATTGGTCATTTGGCATTGAGCTGGTGTGTCCTATTTATAGTGGACTGCTCCTTTCCTACTTTTTTTTAATCTCCTCCCTGTTCTCCCTGTTTGAAGTGATGAATAATCTGGCCTCGCTTGCAGCGCGTCTCTGTCTCTCTTTTTCTTCCCCTGCATCTGTCCACGTGTCTGTCTGCCAGCCCTACCACCCTATCCCACTGTCCTCCATCATGAGGAGATGAATGGTGCTCTGTCACGCGCCAGGCTCTTCAGAGGGCCGGTGCTCGGTATGAGGAAAGTGCCAGTCATTAACAGGAGGGGGAGGAGGGAGAGAGGCAGGATGAAAAATGAGTTCATTTACGGGCAAGTCCTGTGAGCCGCGTAACGTCAGCAGCAGCAGCAGCAGCAGCAGCAGCAGCACCAACCCCGCCCTTACCCTGCACTCCCCATTTCCTCCCATCGCACACTGTGGGCGCTCGGTGTGTGTGTGTGTGTGTGTGTGTGTGTGTGTGTGTGTGTGTGTGTGTGTGCGTGCGCGCGAGGGAAAGAAGTTCAAGTGAGAAAGGAGGAGCGGGAGGGGAAGTGTAGGAGTTACTCAGCAGATTTTCATCCGAAAGAAGCCAGAGAGGAACAAGATTAAGAAACAGGTGAATTAAGGGAGGGAAGACTCCAAGCACTGAGAAACGAGGGCAAGCATTAGAAACGGGGGATTAGACAAAGTCTCATTATTCAGATCGGAAGGACCAGGGTGAAGTTTAGTCCAAGGTTAACGCCTCTTGTCGCCGCTAAGCGTTGAGCAAAATCTCTTTTAATTAGGGTTCGGTGACAGTCACCTGTTGCTGCTAAATAGGTACCCAGTGATGCAAACCAGTGAGCATTACTGACTGTTTGAAACAGAAACAAGACCCACTAGGAAAAACTTTAAATTCTACCAACAGAGTAATATAAGTTAATATAAGTTTAATAAGTAAATATAAGTTTAATAAGTATATTATTTTAGTTGGTTTGTTTCTAAGGATTAGTTTTATTCTGTGACATTTAATACTGTAATTTTTTTTTGTACAAATAAAAATCAAATCACAAAATTATCTGAATTAGGAAGAATAAGACACATTTCTATTAGAATTATGTTTCATTTACTTAAATTATTCAAAAACAAACAAACAACAAAACAACTTCAAAATGTTTGAATCTGTTCCGTAATATGAAAAAAGCCTTCTCACCCAAAAATCAAGGAACCTGCATGGCTGAAAACATAAATTCTTACAGACAGTACTTAAGTATTAGTATAACTGTACAACACACAATGTCTCATCATTTCTTTTTACATTTTATCCACACACAAAAAAAAACAAACAAACAAAACACTACAATCATAAATTTGTAGTCTGACTTCAAGCAGATCTTATGACAATCCTTGTACGCAAGAAGCGTCATTACAAACAGAAATGTGTTGAAATTTCTCACATGCTGACCCTCATAGCATGAAGAGTTACTTAAAGATTTGATGTTTGAATGGTTGGCAAACATCAACCAACAAATTATGAAATCTAAAGCTGACACGTTAACACACATCAAAACAACAAATCCTGGAATATATGTGTATGTTTTTCCCTTCAGAATCAACTATAACTGAGGCACATAGCTGCCCGATGCATTAATAACCCCTGATCCCCTTACTGTCTGCATTTATTTATATAAAAAGTCTGGATTTTGGTGTCAAACATATATATAAAACAAGATTTTTAAAAAAATAACTACAGCATGCACATCAGAAATGCAGGTACATGAGCATAACTAGATGGGTGAACAATCCATAGACCCCTACATGATTTCCAACAAGCAAAGCTGAGATCTGGAGGTCCTGAAACCACACGTCCTCCTTCTCCTCCTCCTCCAGTATGCCTTGAGATCCTGCCACTCTCAGATCAGAGAGGCCGTCCCTTCCAGGTAACTTCATTGTTCCTCACATGGGCACACAGTAAGTCCCCCAGAAGCGCCACAGAATCCTGACAGCTTCCCACCCAGGACACCATCCATAACCTACAAGAAGAAGATGTCAGTTCACAACCACGGGCAACAGTCAGAAACGTCCCTGTTACAACCTGGAGTTACTCAGAGAAAAACCCTTTGACTCATTGGGGCAAACTTCCCAACAGCTCAAGCCTCGTTTCCTGGGTAGAGAAAGTTTCCAGCCGCTCTTCAGGATTTGGAGAGGAGCTGATGATGTATGTGATCTGAGTATTCTGCTCCATTTTGCTATGTCTTGATTTCATTAACCTGGGAATATTTTTTGTGTGACTGTACACAAAACCCACAAGCGTTTTGCTAAGAAAAAGCCTAAAGAAAATCCCTGGGCTAGAATTCATGCAAACAAACTTACAAAAAAGAAAATGTTTAGGGGATTGATTTTTCCCAGTTGGACTTTTTCTCAACCAAGTACTTTACACATTATGTATTCAAATTTTTACTTACTTACACTTACATGTCCAGTTTTTCGCTGTTTAAATTTCTGTATTCAGAGTGAGACAGAATAAATATAGGGTTTGGCGATTGTGGCCTTTCAGAATATCATTGACGTCTCTTTCAAACTTCTGCAACACAAAAGCCACATTTTCATCAAAATTTGTAGTCATCATTCAGACTTGGGTTAAAGGTTCAAGTTTATTGCTTCAAATGCACAGCTAGATTTGAGCTTCATTGAGAACTTTACACAGATGTTGTGTTGTTATATGCATTTTTGCTGCGTTATGTGGTAAGTATTAAAGAACTGAAAATGGGGAAACATTTTTGCATTGCGATCTAATGTTACACTTCATGAGTTCCACCTTAACGCTTGCTGTGTAATCACAACAGAACTTTAAACCGCGGCCATCTTGTCTTTTCTCCTTGTCCAAATTCTTTCTGTTTTACTCTGCTTGGCTGGAGAGGACCGAGGTGCAGGAGTTGTGATGAATGTTGCTCTTTGAGTGTTGAGCTCAGTCGTGGTGTTATGTATTAGTAAGAGCTTGCAGATGTCTCTGTGTGGGGTCAGTCTGACTGTAGATAAAAAGAAAACAAAGAATAAAAGATCAAGTCTAGATTCAAAAGCGAACAGTAAAAAAGAAAAAATATAACAGTGTGCCAGATGAAGTCTATACAGGTCTGAATTAATGTGATTTTCTATGAAAACTTTTATACTTGGGTTTTTGCCCTAGACCATTCTCATTAAATGTTAAAGCAAAGCAAAAAAAAAGAAAAATAAGTTTATTCCACAAATCATTCTGTATAATTTGATACTTGCGTGCTTCACCATCGCTGCACTTCGCTTTCTTGACTGACGGTGTACGGAGGTTTGCAAAAGGTTTACCTTTTCAGTTTTCCCCATTTTGTCATGTTACAACCACAAACATGAATGTATTTATCGAGATTCCATGGGAAGGGCTAACAGAGAATGATTAAGAGATAATGCTTCATACAACTCTCATTCAGAGAATTTCACAGAAGTCAGAGCTGCAATTCTTTTGGAGTACGTCGCCATCAGCTTCACACCGACTTTCTGACAATTCCTAAACAGCTTAGGCTCTGTCCAATGACGATGAAGAGCAACTGTGCAATTTTCAAAACCACGTCTGGCCTGGATTTTGACTCGGTCATTCCGACGGATGATTATTCTTTGATCTAAACCTCTGCTCAGCCTCAGTCCTGGAGAGATGGAGTCCTGCAACTTTTAGATGGATCCATGCGCCAACATGTCTGAATCAAATGGCTGAATTCCCTCGCCAGCAGACGTTCAGCTCTGTAGAGGCCTGGCAACAAGCAGTTCATTTGATTCAGGTGTGTTGGAGAAGGGATGCCTCTGATTGTTGCAGCAGCTAGCTCTCATGGACTGGACTTGGACACCCCTGATCTATTCAGTTACAGAGGAGGCAGTATGTTTGGGTTCCATCCCTTCTTAATAATAATAAGTCATTATTGGCGAAACCATTTTTTTTTGCCTAAATTATCTTTTGGCAATAAATTAATGGGGATTTATTTATTTACGGTACTTATTTATTTTGGTAAAGAATTATCTTAGGCAGATTAACCTCTAGTGCCATCTTAAGTATTTTGCAGCCTTCAGCAAGTGTTTCTTCTCTGCATTTCAACAGGTTTGCTGTCCTTGCTGAAGAAGTGAAACCCGACAGCATAATGCCACCTTATCACAAATGTTGTGTGTCCACCACACAGCAACTCAAATTTTTTGTTGTATTACGGTTTAAAAACCATATTTGGTTTTCCTTCTGCTTCACAGTGATATGATATATGGTGATTTGCATTAAAAGTCCTGAAAAATGTATTGAAGTTTGTCGTGGCAAACTGACAAAATGCAGAGAAGTTTAAGGGGCGTACATGCTGCTGCTGCAAGGCACAGTGAGATTATTGTTGCTTGACTGATAACACTACGCTTTAACAATTATATTGAATGCAACACAGATGCTTGGTGTATCGGCTCTCTGTTTCGGATGAATTTTTGCCACTTACAATACAATAACCCCCCCTGCCCACACACACACACACATGCAAACACACAGCATCGCCACAAACATGCACACACGCACACACACACTCGCCCCTGCAGGAACAGCAAACCTTTGTTTATGAGTGAATTTCCCCTCAGGGCTATGTCATTATGTGCTGCTGATTTCCTCCAGCACTGTTTAATTTCAGGCTCCAATTGGAAGTACACATTAAAAGTTAACGGGTGAGAAGGCTATTGACTTTAAGATAAATAACACACATAACAATATAGGCTGGCATTTAATTTTCATTTCTCTTTTCATTACTTTATACTCTCTCCAAGTTCTAGGAAGCCTCTCTTGCTGGTTTTGTTTTCCTACACTTTGCCAATGCGCTCTGTTTTGTTTTATTTTCTTGTTTTCCACAGGCAACCCATCTTTACTATTTAATAGTTTCTTCTCCTTTTCTTTTTTTTTTTGCCTATTTCACTGGTGTATGGGCGAGATGGACCTGCTGTGAAGGAAAATCTGACCCAAAAGCACCGAGGCCACATATGTGCTCTAGGTGGTGCAGCTGCGACTCGGCTGGCGTTGCTGTCTGCTCCCTGCCTGCACCCAGTGGTCTGTCAGGCGGCGAAGCGGGGGAAACGGTGGGATAAATGATTATTTATGATCTGCCACCTCCCATCCTCTCAGCTTTCCCCAGGCCCCATTCATTACAGCTGCAGGCTGCCACTGCGTGGGAGAAAATATGTGCACACATACGCACGCATACAAATGCTAAGCAGCTTCTTCTCGCATCTATTCACAGACACTGTGCTCAGGCAAGCAAGCAGGCTCACAAAGGTTGTCTATTTTTCCTCATATCTCTATCTTTCCAGATAAAAGCAGCACATCTCTAATATATACACCCTGCTGTCATATCGGATGCGCCACCATGCGCTTTAGAACTTGGGACCAAACGCACCAAAACTTTCCTCCATCACGCTGTTGCTGTGTGGCCTTAGGTGACGACCCAAATGATGAGCCTCTTCTGGTATTTATCTTTCCCTACGCATCTCGTTTTTTGTTTTTTCCTTCACGCCACACTTCCGCCAGCTGGACGTCATAAATCCCGAGGTAAACCTAGAATGCTCAGAGTAACTTAAATAATTGATCAGACCGAGCATGGAGCCTGGCAGCCGACTCGCCCCAAACAACAAGGAAATCACACGATACAACCATCCACGTTCATGTCTGTTTCGGGACTCTTTGTTCTGGAGTTTGACCACACAATCAATACCACAAGTAGATCTGTTTTTTTGTTTTGTTTGCAAAATAAATATTGAAACTTAAGGAAAACATGGACTTTTTCTCTCCGATCCATCCAACGAACCACAATCTTTCTGGAAAACGAGGGAAAGCAGTCCCCAGGTGGAGCTTTGGCATGGCGCCGTATTAGTCTGCGAGGCTGGTCTGTGTTTTAAAAGCGCCACGTGACGTCTTGTCTATTAAGACAAGAGTTAGGGCTTGCTTTAAATGGAATACACATCACATATATCAAGAACTTGTTAAGAGAATGTACATTTAAGTCCCACAGCTGAAACTATACGTTACAGCGAGTCCATTTAGCCGAGGATACATTGTTGCACGCGGGACACCGTAATCGTCCACTGGGCTTTGGAGACGGTAGTATGTCGAGACTATATGTGGAAACCTGCCCTGATAACTCACACTAACTGTCCACAGCTGACCATTTAACACGGGGAGCCAGAGCGCCATCTTGCAGAGTGGTGTCTACAAATGACAAATCAATATATAGGATGATAACGTATGAACATGTGCAAAATGACTTTTCATTGGGGGGAGCGTCACCAGGGTCTTTCCCAGCTTCTTTAAATGGATCTACCCCTTGACTCTTCAACTGCCCCTCCATTGTTCCTTGGAGTAAACCTTTTTGGTGTTTGACTATGTTCGTTTGAACTCATATGTCATCAAATCATTAGTGGGTTGTTCCTTTTAAATTTTCTTCAGTGCCACACAATTCTCACAACCCTGACGTTCATTATCACCTGGTCAACTCAGAAAGTGTTTCGGGACAAAACAATAAAATATCAGAGAGATGGGAAAGAAATGAGCTGCAAGTCTTTAGTCACCTTAGACATGCATCCATCTATTCTGCTTTATGCCATGCAGAACCTAACGGGAGCCAATCAGAAAGCGCAGATCAACCGCCTGCTTTCTGAGGGGAAATTACTGAGGGGAATCCCAAACAGCTGAAACGCTAAGCCTGGGCAGGGGTAGCTAGGCATGGCGGCCCGCCATGCCTATAATACACTGGGGGAAACCCTGGTGCTAGAAAGCTGGAGTAACCATGTGTGCACATGGACCACTTCAAACTCCAAGCAGAAAAGTTGCCACTTTCATCTGTAGTGTCCTGACAAACATACAGAGAAGTAATAATTCTAAAACTTGAAAACACCCAATGGGCCCCAGCAGCAGAAGACAACACTGTCATCAGCAAAAGACAGAAAACTGAAGTTACTATTAACACAGGTTCACAGAAATTGGATAAAATTAGACTGGAAAATCAAGGGCTAGTCTAATAAGTTTTGATTTCAGCTTCAATACTTAGCGCACTTCTAAAAAAAACTAAAACTTAACTTCCAATATTTGGAACATGCCATCATTTTGGAATTGATGTGGTTTTTCTTCATTTAAATCTTTACGACAGCTAACAAAGATGGACTGATTTTACTTTTCTTGCATACACCTAGAATATGTTACAAATTGAATTAATTTGTATGAATAAATACAAAAGTCTTAAATAATCAGTAACGTCTATTTTTACTTTATTACAAGCCAAAGACACTTATAGTCAAACTGATGTAACAGAGATCAGTGTTCAAAAGTCACAATGCTCTATTAGAGCTAATGTAATATATATATATATGAATCTGTTAAACCCTATTTGCACTACAAGTTATGTTAATTAGCTCTAGGTATAGTGTTTGAGCACTTTTTCTTGTTATTTTAATAGATGCACCAAGAAATAATCTAGTGATCATAAGTATTCAAAGTGTCAAAGTTTATTTCACTTCTTGCCTATTCCAGGCAAATGCAATCATTATAATAATAATAATAAAAAATCCCCAGACTTTGCACTTAAACTTTCCAGCTGAAGTTTCCTTCTAGTGATCCCAGAGGAAAATGGTTAGGATTTTCAATAATGGTAGGACATCTATTCAAAGTTAAAGACATTTCCTCCTGCCTGTCACAAACATCTGGCTGTGAATGATACAGTAAAGCACCGCTGTCACCTTTCCTTGTTTATATCTTCTTTCCCTACCAGGACGAACCACAGATAATTACACTCCAAATCCCCCTGGTTTAAAATCTTTTCTTTCTCTGTCTCTTCCCTTCTCACTTTCTGTCTCTCCTTTGATTTTCTCAGCTCCACTGTCAGGTCCCCTGGCACCAACAGAGCTATTCTCTGTCGCCTCCTCCCTCCCTCTGCCCTGTCCCATTACAATGACAATAACAGATAAGAATATTTATTATGTTGGCTCACCACTCCCCGTTCCTCCAAACATCTCTCAAGGGAGCGGCTCCTCACTATCACCCTCAAAAGCCTCATTCAGTTAACAGGGGAAAAAAAACAACCCACATCCACCCCTGGCCTTGATGCTTTCCTTTATCAGTCCAATGAAAGAAGAGCCGGAGCATGAAGGCGTCTCATCTCCTCTGCTCCCTTTCTTCTCTCCCAGCTCTCCCTCCCCACTTTTAATTTTCATCTCTCTTTTCCTGCTTATTTCAGAGAAAGGGGAAGGAAAAGAAGGGGAGACAAGACGGGTGAGCAAATGAGAGCGGGGCGCTGGTTTGTGATAACTGCCATGCAGAATGGACATCTCCCTTGTTTATTGGCTTTTGAAATCCAATCCATTGTCTGGGATGAGACGTGATAAAGGGAGTGGAAATACAGACGCTCTTATCATGCCAGCTCAGTGAAAGGAACTTTTTTTCCCCCCTCTCTTCCTCCCTCCCTTTCTCCAGATGCCTCAGTTTGTTGTGGGGTACGTTTGTTGTGTGCGCATCGCCAAATCCGAATAATGGGGTCTGAAAGATGCATTCATTCAGCTGATAATTTGGACCCAGCTATGCTACTTACTGCCGTGCTGCAAGGTTTGTGTGCACTCATCACATTTCGAAGGCAACACACACAATCGAGAGTGGTCACACTTGTCTCATAAGCTTTTCCTTGGATGTGTCATATTCAAACGGTGAAAACGCTCCGGCTCCCCAGACACGTTGCAGCCGATGTTGAACACCGCGAGTATTGTGGCCATTTCGTTAACAACCTTAGCCTTTTCAGCTGCTCTCTTTCGTGGGATTGAATGTCTGACTCATCGCGTCTCAAACATCTGTGGTCATCCTCAGTGGGACGCTGCTTTCAGCACACAACACGGTTTTGCAAATGGCAGAATTTCAGAGCTATTTCACAAAGCCTGTTGAGTTTTGTCATAATTTTCACACTCGAGGCTAAATTTCTTCTCAGCCGAGTGACTCACTTAAGGATGTTGCACAGATTCTCCAAACTGGCGTACTCAGTTCAGGAAAATTACTAATGCATTTGCATAAAATGCCTAGCAGAATTTTCAGTAGAACCATAAACGCCAATGTGTTTTTTGAGATAGTGAGGTGGAAGGAAGGTGATGCATTTCTTTCAAAAATGTTTTGCAAATGAAAACCTGGAAAGGGTCACATGCATTTTTATTCAGGGCCAGTTTCAATTAGCATCTTCCTCTTGGCTATCACCTGAGTAACATCTGCACAACTCATCCCCTCGTCCATCTTCATCTTAGTATCTATCCTGGTTTTTTGGACTAACCTGTAGCTTCTCCTACAAAATATTACTTTACTGGAAAATAAACTCTATAGATGCGCCGTTCAATTTGCCATTACAGGAAAACTATTTATCTGCCATCATCAGTGGCCATGTTGTCTAGTCGAAACTAAATCATTTCTCAGCTACAGAGCTGAGAAGAAGAAGCTGTGGCCGTGCAGACAGCAAAGGTGAGGGTGTGAGCAGCATGTCCTGTGGGGACAGGAGCTCAAGCTTTTCAGATCATCAGTCTCATGCTATACTGTCATGGCATAGGGACAGTTGTAAAAAGCTAACATTTTTAATAAAGTTACGCATTTCATCTTTGAGTGCGCCTTCACACCAGTCCTGTTTAGTTCACTTTAATCAAGCTTTGGTTCGTTTGCCTAGAAATTGTGTTTTGTTTGGGAAGGTATGAATGTGTAATTGTGCTCTGATGCAGCCCAACAACAAACGGGTCTCGGTTTGATTTAGTTGAACTCTGGAGCGGTTCGAACGTAAAAGTAAAAACCAAACAGACCGGAGATCGTTTCAGGATAGGGACCTCAAGAGATTAATGGAATCTGAACATGCCGCCCTCTTTATTGCTGGAGAAAAGGCTTAGAGGGCGGAAAGTTTTCTTTCCTGTAGTCCTCATCTCCACTGACCTCACCTGTTCCATACACAATGTTCACCAGGCACAGCAAAGACTTTACTTCTCCAGGAAACTACGCCATGTTCATCTCCTCCAATAGCTACTGAACAACTTCTACCGCTTCACCATCGAGAACATCCCAACATACAGCTGCTGAACAGCAGAGGACAAGAAGTAACTGCAGCGGGCTGTGAGAGCGGCAGAGTGGGTGATTGGGACGGCACTGCCTCCCCTCAAAGACAATTACACCAGTAAACTCCAGCAGAGAGCCAGCTGTGTCATCAAAGACCCTTCACACCCACTCTTCTCCCTCCGCCCCTCTGGCGAATGCGACAGGACACTCAGGGTAAAGACACAAAGATTGAACAAAAACTTCTACCCACAAGCCGTCAAGTACCACCGCCCACAAACACACCTCACACACACACACATCCTGAATGAATGACTGCACACAAAGGGGCCGCAGTAGCTCAGCAAGTAAAGATTCATCCTGTAACTGGTGGGTTGCTGGTTCCAACCCCGTCTACAACTGTCTCAGTTGTTGTGTTCTTGGACGAGACGCTTCACCTGGTTTGGATCAGATGAAAAGAGGGCCTGGCCTGGATTGAATGGCAGTCTTGCTTCTGTGGCTTCAAATTGCAACTATTAGTGTGAGGACTATTTAGCTGACTGATCACAGTGGAAATTTCTTCTTGACAAAGATATTCGACTGTAGGCCATTTAACATTTTCCGGATTTACTAAAAGCAAAGACGTTTTTTGTTGACGGATTTGAGGAGCATTCAACGAACAGAACCTGGAGAACAGATTTATTAATAGTTCCAGATATTTGAAGAACAATCTAATCGAGCGATACATCTTCCTGCACCAAAAGACAAAGTTAAATTAATCATAGATATCATGTTGCTTCCAGAAACCTCCAGGAGGTTATGTAATCCAGTCAGTATGCGGCGATGAATATTTAACCATTCACCTGTGGGGATTAGAAAGAGAAGAACAACACACAATAAAATATTCATGAATACTTTTAAATAGACAATCTAAGGAGCGTGTAGACATTTAAGCCTGAGCTTTTAGTTTACACTGTAAACCCGCAGAAATCTGAAGGGTTTCTTATTGAGCCGCCTGTTCTATTAGTAGAAAATGATGAATCTGGTTGATTCCCAACACAAAGTGTTTGGATGTTTTTAAGGTGTCTATTATAAGGCCGTTGTTGCTGGTGTGGTAGCCTATTGTGCATACTGCTTCCTGAAAAGCCTCAGATGAAGCAGACAGTCCAAAATCATTCCTGGGTCTGATCAGTAAATTCCCACTTAGAGAAAAGACACCGGTGAGAATAAAAGAGTTTACCCTACTTATTCTTTGCCAGCTATTCTGGATAAACAATGCATCTATCCACAAAGCGAGCTTCTCTGGGTAAAGTGATGAAATAAACAGAAAGTAACAGCACTCTGCCTCTTCCCACAGAACTGCTTTCCTGCTATTCCCGACACGTCTGCTGTGGGGCTCTGTCGCCCAGCAAATAGCTCTCTTTCCTCTCTCTTTCCCCTGCTTCACCTCCTTTCCCCTCCCTGTCTTTTCCGCCACGTTTTTCTTTTGTCACCCATCTCTCTGTGTTTGATCAGGGAGACCTTTCCCTTCCGTCTCACTCATGCAAGTCCTTCACGCGTCACTCTTAACCTTGCTTACAGATCGGACTTTCTGCAAACCTCACCATGAAAGATGAAATGCTGTGTAAAAGTTTATATATATATGTATATACACACACACACATATACAAATGGCAAGCCTGGTCTGGGATGTTAAAGTATTGGATACATTTTAACTCTTAATGAAGTAACCTGTTGAAACACTAAGTAGGACTGTGTAACATATATGTGTTGAAGACCTCTCTAATCGGATATTAACAATGAAGATTTGAATTAAAATCCCTTAATGTCTTGCCTGGCCTTAAGGTGTTGTGTCATAGTATCGTAGAAAATGGTACATTGCTAAGAGGACTTAAGTATTAATTACCCTATTAACTACATAGAACTGACTGTCTATCTCTGGTCTGTCTTTTGTGTAAAACCAGGCAGTGGAATTAACAGAAGGCTGCATTAATCCCCTCTTATTTTCCACATCAGCACTGGCGCATCTGAAAAACATGGTCCATTCAGGCGTTAATTACATAAAGTTCAACGATGTGTGTATACGTGTGTGTGTGTGTGTGTGTGTGTGTGTGTGTGTGTGTGTGTGTGTGTGTGTGTGTGTGTGTGTGTGTGTGTGTGGTGAAAGCAATTTGTTTTCTAGACGACATCAGAAACACATTAATCAATTAGTCTGAGGTGATAAACACACAGAAGCACACCATCGCGTTTCACATGGGACTCCTGGGTTTCAAGGTTGCTGCTGTCCACTGACAAGCGTGCAGTCCTGTACACACAGAGGCGTGATGGTAGTGTAAGCACACGCACACACGCACACACGCACACACACACACACACACACACACACACACACACACACACACACACACACACAC
>CAEGAF010089658.1:0-13089 GCA_903067075.1 Micropoecilia bifurca | reverse complement strand
ATGGAGGCTAACGGTGGAGCTTAGCTTATATATTTGAAGTTGTTGTCCAACCGGAGCAACATATTAACAACTTAATCAACTTAAGTTATAGTGAAGAGCACCGGAACTTCCTCCTCAGATAATAATAATCGCTGGAGCAGAAGCACTGTGTCCGGCTCTTTTGTTAAAACTCTCCCCTTCTTCAGGGCTTTTACATCGAGATGCATAATAGTGAGATTTGTTGAGAATCAGTGACGTTCAGTTCGGATGAATGAGACCTGGACTTTATGGTCTCATTTGAATGTGATACGTATCAGATATGAGTCACATTCTAAAAAGAATCCGACCTGAGCTGTTCACACTGCCATGAAAAGATCAGATACAGGTCACATTACGTCAGAAACATCGGAATTGGGTCACTTCAGGATGCAGTGTGAACGCAGCCTAACGCACCAAAATTGAGCCTTAGAGCAAATTTTTGAAAGGTCTCAAAGTGACCAAAGAGAGTTTCACCAATCTGAACTAGCAGAGGAGCAGATCTACATCAGTTAGTGGGTTTTACTTCTACTGGGATGATCTCACTCTTGGTACTGCCAGCTGCTGCAGATAAGAACGCACAGCAAGCTGCATGGACGTATTTGGACAAATAAGGTGTGGATATTTATTTCATTCTGCTGCTTCTGTACGGTGTATAGTTTAGATCCTTATCCTCACACAAACGGATTCAGATGTCAGAGCAAAGATAAAAAGCCATCAGATCTCTCACTAAACATCGTCAGAATGAAAAGTCTTAGCAGAAATGGCTTCAGACAAAAAGCTCTCAGAAAGAAAGCCAAGCAACATTATACCAGTTTTACCACCTTGGATTTTTCCAGAAGTAATATGACAAAATGGAAAAGGATAAAAAGACCATACTTTTTTGTCTGAAGTCGTTTTTGCTGACGCCTTTTCATCCAAAGCCATTTTTGCTGAAGTTGTTCTTTCTTAAGACGTTTTCTCAGACGCCTTTCTTTCTGAGACCTTTTCGTCTGAAGTTGTTTTTGCTGAAAGCTTTTAATATGACACCTTTCTTTCCTAGGCCCTTTTGTCAGAAGCTGTTTTTTCTGAAAGCTTTTAATTTGATACCTTTCTTTCCTAGACCTTTTTGTCAGAAGCTGTTTTTTCTGAAAGCTTTTAATATGACACCTTTCTTTCCTAGGCCTTTTTGTCAGAAGTTGTTTTTTCTGAAAGCTTTTAATCTGATACCTTTCTTTCTTAAACCTTTTTGTCAGAAGCTGTTTTTTCTGAAAGCTTTTAATCTGACACCTTTCTTTCTTAAACCTTTGTGTCAGAAGCCATTTTTCCTTAGAAGCTGTTTTTTTCTGAAGCCATTTTTGCTGAGACCTTTTCGTCAGAAGCTGTTTTTTCTAAAAGCTTTTAATCTGATGCCTTTCTTCCTGAGACTTTTTCATCTGAAACAGTTTTTGCTGAGATCTTCTGACATCTGAGGCCATTCGTTCTAATGTTTGAGGATGTCCTAAATGTACACCATGCCTCTGTCTTCTCCTTACATGCTGCGTCATCTTGTTGCTGCAGAGACAACGGCGACAGAGTGCAGATGCTAAAGCAGCCAGCATTTTCAGCCTGACTGTTTCCTGATAGAATCCAGAGGAGACTGGACTCTTCCCCACGTTTATCAGCAGCAAGCAGCAGAGCAATTACACCACAAACTACAATGGAGAAGATTACTGGAAACAGCTTCTGCAAATTAGCATAACTCAGAGTGAAAGCTTCACTCTCTCTCCCCGTCTCCTCAGCTAAACCTGTTAACATGCAGTCAAAGGAATCCCTTGCTTGAATTCACACTCTGGTGATTTTCAGGAGTGTTTTGTTGCTTGTCTGGCAGGAAGCAGTCAAACACAGATTACTGACAGAGAACAATGTCATTTTCCTTTAAACGACAACAACAGAAACATCTTCTGTCTCTGCCAACAGAAGTGATCCATCTATATTCCCTTGGATTTTCTACGTTGGACTTTGGAGCGTACTTAAAAAAAGTACAACGTTTTAACCAAAGTAGAACTTCAAACAGAACGCTAACGGGATTAAATAGGGAGCATTTATGTAAACGAGAGAGAAAATCAAAGCGTGAGATGTTTTTCAAAGGTACACCAAATGACCGAAGAAGTGGAACTTGTTGGAGGTAATCAGGCAAAGCAGCGAGGCTTAAAGCTGACAGGGTGGACAAACTTAACAGAGCATGTAAAATCACAGCGTTCGACGCTCTCCCAGCAGAGCAGGGAGCTCAGTGATCTAATACAGCATGCTGTGTTAGCAGATGCTGCTTGATTTAGTCATAGGTTTTAAAAATCAAGGTCCAGGTACCACCAGTTTCGTATAAGCAAAGAAGAAGAAACACAACATAATACCTATTCAGGGTTGAATGGCGTTCATAAGCAGCGACTTCTTTCATTAAATGCATATTTCTCCTTTTGCAAAATGTGGAGACAAATGGCAGAGCTGATTCCTGACGCTTTATGCTAATCTGCTATTATTTTCCTCGATTTGTCCTTGATGGAGACAGCTGCAGCCTCAGGCATGCTGAGGAAACTGTCTGGATTAATGCCTGACACACACACACACACACACACACACACACACACACACACACACACACACACACACACACACACACACACACACAGCTGAATATATTTTTCAGCACTGATCTGTATCAGTACCTCGGCCAGCAGACATTGATAATATGGTTTCTATTGTTAGCTGTTGAATCCTCAGTGCTGTAATCTTTCTCCATGATTATAATATATATTTATACCCATTTCAAGGTATGAAAAAGTCGTGCGGAGGCTCTGGCAAGAAAAGGTTAAGGGTGAAGATCAACCTGCTAATAATCAGTTAATCATATAAATTAAGCTCAATAATTTTCATTTGCATTATTTAATGTTTTTCTCTTTTTCTACTAAAAAGTGGATGATAAAAATCTTCAGTCTGGTGTTTTGGTCTCAACTTTCCTTTTTTTTGAAGAATGACTTTTCTTTAGACTAATTCATTTTATTTGTTGTTTCTGTCGTTTCGTTTTATTTTGGATATTTAAAATGTCTTCCAGCTCCAGTGTTAAATGTTCATTAGAATTTAAACCTTAATAATCTTTGATAATGGGTTTTTGTATTATAAAACGGTTTCCAAACAACATTATAATTTATTGAAATAACTTCCGAGGCAATTTATTAACCAGCAAAATTTGCTATTGAGAAAAGTTTACATATGCATTCACATCAAAGCATGCTATAGAAAATAATATATTTTACAACTGTAATCAATATACTGTAATATTTTTTACCTAAATTTCTTACACCGGCCCAATTAGCCCAATCAGTAATGATCTATCATTACTGTGATACATCATATCGTCCAGCCCCAGTTTCAACATTTGTGTCTATTTCCAAACAGAAAACTTTGTTGTTAAATGACTCTAAGGAAGCTCAAAGCTACCGATTAAAACTCTCCCACCACTACAGAATAAGATCACAGGTCAACTGACTGGATAATAATTTGAAAATGAAGACACTCTAACGCAGAGGTTCTTAACCTTTTTTGAGGTACCAAATCCATCAGTTTCATATGCGCATTAACTGAACCCTTCTGTAGTGATAAACAAAATATGATTTCTTTTTTCCAAAATTCCCCCAAATTCAAGACATAGTTGGTGACCCAACTAGAGCCTGGTTGGGTCACCAATTATACTCTAGTGACCCAACTAGACTCTAGTTGTTTCACTAAGTCTTCTTAAAAAGTAGAGTCTTCAAAATATAGTCAGTGTTTTCAGCAATATAGTTAGTGTTGTCCAGGAACGACCCAAGGTATTTAAAATGAGCCACAGTTTCAACAGGTTGACCATCGAGAGAAACTGGAACCACTTTAAGGTTTAGATCATTTAATTAGCTCAACATTCTTAAGAGAATGAAAAATTAATAATAAATAACAAAGTCTTTACGGTATTCTGATTTAGTAATGTAATTATATTAGTTGCAATACCACCCCCATGCCACTAGAGGCAGTAGCAACCTCGAAAAGATCAGGGCTCCTCCTCAGCTCTGATTGGCTAAGCAATGTAACGTGATCCTCTGATTGGCTAAGCAATGTAACTTAATCCTCTGATTGGCTAAGCAATGTAACGTGATCCTCTGATTGGCTAAGCAACGTGATTCTCTGATTGGCTAAGCAAACAACCTCTTTGTAACTGATCCTCTGCAGCAAGTGATGGCAAAGCTGGGCGTCATCACGACTTTACACAAGTGAGCCTTTACATCAGAGGCTCCGCCGAACCCCTGAGACCGACTCACCGAACCCCTGGGGTTCCATCAACCCCAGGTTAAGAACCACTGGTCTAACGCCTCGCAGAAGTTATAAAAATCTACATGTGTCTGGAGGCATAAGAACAAAATAGCCTGCTTTGGTACTCTCCATCTCTATCGTCGCTCTTTGTTTCCTTTCACAGGAGTAATCTGGAGTTTGAGTTTTGTTTTCAGTGTTTGTCCTGTGAGGACGGTCTGACCACTTATCGATCGATCTACAGTGGGAGAAATGTCACAGCATCGCTGTGGATCAGCAGACTGGCCTTTGAGGATAAATCTCATTAACTTTGCAACATTGCCATTCTGCTGTCAATCAACAAAGCAAAATGCCAAAAAGAAAAGCTGGGATCTTTGCTCCGAGTGGAGAGAAATACCAGACAAGGGAGTCAAACGGTTAGGAGACATGAACCTCGTTGTTTTTACTCTAGTAAAGTCGGATCATTTAGCAATTATGGGCTTTGTCTGAAAAGAAAACTAACTCAACAACGGAAGAACAATGTGCAGTGAAATAATGTTTCTTATGAAATAATCCTGTTAATAGATAATTACACACCTTTTAGCTTGTTTAGCATTAAAATCACCAATCCTGCTTAGAGAATTAAGCTGCATCTTTAAAATATCAATTAACTCTAAAAAATTTAATTTGGCAGAGTAAATCCTTCAACTCCATCTAATTCTACTATCAGGCGAGACATGTGTCACAAGTACAAGAAACTCAAATAAACACATTATATATTAGCTTCACCTTTTATACTTTTGCCACAAATGAAACTAACCTGCATGTAATTTGACACAAAGAGGCTGCAGGTAGTTTTTTTTGGAGGTTAACAATTTTAAAGTGTATGATGATGATGAATGAAATTAAGAATCAATATAAAAATAAAAATCTAAGGTTAACTCTCCCTACTATTTCTGATTCCTAAGTATTTCAACTTCAACAGCTCTAAAGTATGCAAATTTAACTCAATAAAATCATCCTGAAATTGATTTTTTTTATGCTGTAACAGACTTTTATAAATTTCTAGCTGCTATTTCCAAAAAAATATCAACAAAAACAAAAAAAACAACCTTGTGATTCTTTTAAAGCATCAACTTAGGGCACAGTATCTCCATGCGTTCTCAACAGATAACAGGGAGATAAATCCAGGTGGAAAAGGGGGAAATTAATTCTTGATGAGTTTTCAGCTCATTCTGACAGACAAGAGCTAGAATTAAACACACAGCGGAAACTCATAATGTTTTTGAGAGGCTTTATCCCGCCATTTCGCAGTTTCTTTCTTCTGAAAGCCTGATTCTGCCCAATCTCTGCCGACCAGCAGGAGATAGACACGGACTGCTAACAACCTGGAGCTGCTGCCACTCAGGTCAGTCTATAAAGAGATCCCCACACAGTTAGCAGTAATCGTTAAAGCTCAAAGCCTCGTGAAAACAACTGCTCACGAAGAACCCCGATACTCAGATCTGCAGTGGTTTGCCTCTGTAAAATGCAGGAGGTTTGGCAGTTTGATGTACGGCTAACACAACGTCAAGGCAGAAAGACATCAGAAGTTAACTTAGAGAAGCAAAGGTTGATGCCCGTGAATTTTTAAAAGCGTTATAAGATCGTTTCCAAACAGCCTGAAGTTTGAAGAAGAAGGTTTGAAGGTTTAACTTCCCATCAATGGAAATCCCAGCAATTCAAACCATGCAGCACTCAGAGCAATTACAGGAAACGAAGAGCGACGTCTCAGACTCTAAGGCTGCGTTCTCACTGCAGCCTGAAGTGACCCAATTACGATTTTCAGGTATTTTCATAAATGTAAACGGATGGATTTTCTGCAGATTTTACCAATTCAACTTTAATACTTTTTAGAACCTTTTCAGGATTATTATGAATAGATTTAACAATAAATCTCCACAAAATGGACCTCATCCAGGCAGCTGGGGAGAAATTTTGCACTTGCCCATGATGCATGCAAAAAAGACAGATGGCTAGGTAGCAATGGTATGATAGCAGCTAGTTAGCGGTAGCCTCAACCTCAGTGAAACTGCATGAGTGCAACTGACAAAAACGTTCAAATAAATTGAATATTTAAGATTAAGTAGTTGTCAAGACTAAGTAAGACTTGTGATTAACACATTTAACATAATAAAGGCCAACTTAGTTTTTAAAAATAAATTTAAGACATTTTAAGGACGCACGGCTCTCTGAATAGTGAAAATGGTAAACAACAGAATATGTTTGGTTTGCACAAACTCTGCAGTTGACAGACTTTCAAGGTAAATTCAATATGTCAAATCAGAGCACAGATGGGTGTCTGGGCTGCATGTAAAGCCAGACGTCTCTCCATGGGTTTCATTCAGCAAGCAACCCGCCTGTTAGGCTGCACAGGCACTGTAATCACCATGAAAGCCTGCACACATGTGCTGCATTTAAATATTGAAAGAAAAACATATTTACTTTGCAAATGTGTTGAGAAAAAAAGACCCTGAGGGTCTTATGTGTTGGGTTTCAGCAAAGTACCGTAAACAGTTGATTTCACACTCGTCCGCCGCCGTTGGATCTTCAGGTCACTCCAACCATCAGCAGGTCAAACCCTCAGTTAGCTGTTTAAAAGGATAATAATAACTCTTTTTAACATATGAATGGACACACCGTAGATGATGTCAAAGGTTGTTTTCAATAGAGAGTAGATAACAGAAACGTAGCTGGACAATTTTAGCAGCAGATTACATATTTTGCTGATATTTTCCAGTTCCAGATAGAAAACGAGATATGATGACCTGCATCTGCAGATATGTGGACCTGTGGTCGGTATTCTTATTGCCATCATATATAAACACTGGCAGCAGAAATCACAACAGTGTGAGACGCCTCATTATCTAAATAGTAGAGCTGCAGAGTTATGAAAATATGATAATATTGTTAAAAATCCCAAAGATGGAATCAGTTTCATTAGCTTATGAAATGTGTGAATGAATATCGCATTACCACATTTTGCTGGATGATAAATTGTCCCAGACGTTATTGTGATAATTGATAATAATTGTTGTTTTAAAACCATTTTCAATAATGCTAATGGCATAATGGTGCAAGAATACATTCTCAAAGATCAATAAACTTTAATTTCTAACAAACATTTAACACTGGAAGACATTTTACATATCAAAAATAAATAAACAAAACAACAGAAACCACACATAGATTGAATTCTGAATTCTCTTGGACAAAATTTAACTTAAAACAAAGCACTAGTTGAGACCGTTTTTAGTAGAGAAAAGAGAAATAAGCAAACAGAAATGATCAAACTCATTTTAATTTATCATGCAATTAACTGATTTATTGGTTATTGTGACAGGCCTCATTCCATTGGAAGATTATTTCATTTATAACATGGCAGAATTGTTTTAAGTGAAATAACCTACTAATGGAACAATGACTTTTTCATTTAGTAATATCAAATTTAATTAAAACAAGCCCTATATCTTCCTGAAAAGCTTTGTCTTATTTAAAGTGAACTCAAATATTTTCAATTTAAACTAGACAAAAATGACCTGGCAACATTTGAGTTTTTGCAGTGTATTTCTGGCTCATGAATAGTTTTGGACATTAAATTTATAATCTAACTAACCTGAACGTATTTAGTGAACATTTAAACAACAGCTGACGTCGTCCAAATGACTAAATTACTTTCTGAAACAGATGCATTTACAGTAAACTTTATGACTGCGCTAACTTTAACAGGACGGACGTGATTAATTAGATCCTAAAAGGTTTGAGTTTAAGTGGATTTTTAAGCTGCATCCCGGCTCCTGTTGTGAGGAAGCGGACGGCGGTTCAGCCTGTGTTTATCATTCCTTTGCAGTCTGAACTGAACAGATATTAGCCCGGCCTTATCAGCGGAGGCCACAAAGCGCTGAGGGTGAAGCGGAGCGGATGCTGGGAGGGAAGCAGCTCCTCAGAGAGCCGGTTAATGACGCTCCCCTCTGATGGAGGCCAACGCCGGGCCTGAGGCGTCTCTGTGGACGACCAATAGCAACAGTCGCTGTCTAATTTCAAAGACGTCACACAATCTGCTCGTTCTGAACGGTCCGAGGTGACGAGAGTTGGTAATAATGCTCTAAATTTAGCAAAGTATATTTCGCAGGACACTCTGCAAGGTTAGCGCTCAAATCGTGGATTAAGTTCTTCAGAACCGAGTTTGCGTCCTTAACGGTTTCTCTGTTGCAATCTTCTAAGCCAGTGTTTTTCAAAGTGGGGGCCGCGGGCCCCCTGGGGGCCACAAGAGGGCGCCTTGGAAAACTTCAAGGAAGATCGGGGGGAAAAAATTATCCAATAAATTTTTAATCACAAAGGAATCAATATTTTAATCAAAAAATCTAATCTATTTTTCAATCATTATAATAAAATATAAATTAAACTAATTTATTGAAATGTTATTTGCTTTCTGACAGGCTTCCAGTCAAATTTATCAAGCTGTTTTGTTTCCCAAGCAAGTGTAGCTTGGCTAACTAAAGTCAGAAGGTCTGAGGTTCTCAATAATCAATAGATTGCATTATAAATTAAACCAAGATCAATAATTTCCATTTGCACTACTTATTATTTTCCTCTTTTCTCTCTTTCTACCAAACCCTACATGATGAGAATCTTCAGTCTGGTGCTTTTGTCTCAAATATCCCTTTTATTAACAGAGACTTCATACTTTATTTTATTTGTTGTTTTTGATTTTTGGATATTTAAAATGTCTTCCGGTTTCAGTGCTAAATGATCGTTCGCATTTAAAGTTTATTGATCTTTAAGAATATGTTGTTGCATTATTATTATTACATTACTTGAAAATGATCTCAAAACAACAAAATCATTGTTGCAAAACCTTCTGGGATAATTTATCATCCAGCAAAATTTGTAACTGCAACAGGCCTAGTATGAGGCAGCATTTATGTAAACGATTGTAACAATAATTGAGAATAGAGAATAAAAGTGAGAAAAACATCTTAAAGGTTTATGTTTCTTTACATATTTTGTAGAATTATCTCCTGGTTTGCAAACAGGCTGCGGCACAGAAAAGTTTGGTTACCCCTCTTCTAAAATTCAACTATTAACTCATTTGTTTGTTGAATTAATTTTAGGAATATTTGTGATTATTTCTCTTATAATGAGTTAAATATAATCACAATAGTCCATGAATCTGGAATTCCTAATATTATGTTGATAATGTAGTTAATCTTTGCAGATATACTTGCAATAAATGGAAACGATGAATACATTTACATAAAGGACCTTTTCAACACCATTCTGTGATTATAGTGCAGAGAAAGTCCTTCGCTTCTCCAATGACGTCCCAAACTCAGTAAATCTGTATTCAGTCAGCAGAGCGACACTGAGGGAGAAGTAGCCGTCTGACCTCTTCTTTGCAGATGTGACTCTGTAACTGGAACAGTTTAAAGTAGGGCAGAGCTTAAAAGAACCTGCATGCTCAGCACAACTCTGTTAATGGGAAAAAAGAAGTCCATCCAGACCTTGAGACAAAAGAGATCAACCTCCATGTCCCAAACACATGACTTTGCCACTCATTAAATAAAAGATATTTTCCCAAACTTTAATATTCGTTCATTTTAAAGTGGCCTGAACATTTCCCGACACTTGGGAAAATATTAGAAATTTGTCAGATGTTTTCCTGTTTTCTGGACACTTTGTTCTTTACCTATGTTTCTAAGCACACACTGCTCCCAATATTCAACTATACAATGCAAAAACAAAACCTTACAGAGCATTTTTTGTCTAGTTTCTAGTGCTAATATTTAGTACACTTGAAAACAAGACAAAACTAACTTAGAAGTAACTTCTCAGCCAGATGTAAGAGCTTATTTTCAGTAAATAAAATAAAAAGTGCTAGTTCAACTGGAAGATTAATTCATAAGGGAAAAATGTCTTGATACAAGTTAAGTAATTTACCAATGGAATTATAACTTTTTCATCAATATTAAGAAAATACTGACTTAAAACAAGCTCTGAAAATTTACTTGTAAATGTCAAGTGTACTAAGATATTAGCATTAACTCTACCAAAAATAATTTGTAACATTTTGTATTTTTGAAATTTAAAGACTGAATAGAAATTAATACAAAAAATAAGAACATTATAATTAAACCTTGAAAAAAATAATGAAACATTTGCACATTACATAAACAGAGATGCACAAGCATCATGGCAATATTAATTTTTGCAAAGTTACAATTTCAAAATCTATATGCTGATGCATTGCTTGTTTCTGACAGGGAGCGGTGAATTTCTGCAGATGGCAGTAGGACCTCTGAGATGAGACAGAGGAGCTTGATTTATTTTCACAATTATCTGTCTCATAAATCAATAATGTGTATTGCGAAAGACACGTGGTCAATATAAAGGGATAATATGTCTGACAGAATGTTCACTATGGTCGATTCAGAACCACACAGCATTCTGGGCGATGTAGGCAGAGCATAGACTTTATCCGGTTGGTGGAATCAACTCACTCTTAGGTTTCCTAGCAACTCAATCATTCTTTGGTTTCCTAGCAACTCACTCATTCTTTGGTTTCCTAGCAACTCACACATTCTTTGGTTTCCTAGCAACAACTTGCTGAGTGACTTGCGCAGCAGCAGTTTAAGGTTTCACTACTGCGCCTCATAACTGCTTAAAAATAAAAGAAAATCTACAGCCTGGAGTAGGTAGAAAACTGGATAAAATATGGAAGGTTACTTCACTAGTTTGGTAATATTTAAGATATTTAAAACAACAATAAAAACCAACTAATCAATCAGATATCAACTGATCTGAAAAGATTATATAGCAACACATTTCCATGCCAAATAGTCAAGCCCTAGTCTTATGTTTTGAGACAATGACAAAAAAAGAGAGATTTTGTCAGAAATATTAACCACCATAAAGGTTTTAAATATATTAAAATTCGGCGAACGTCAAATCCGAACATTTGTTTATTTATTTATTTTTTATTGAGACATAGAAGAGTCGTTTGCAATAGAATAACAGCAAGAGTAACAAAAAAAATCTTAAAAATTTATTTTGTAGGTAGAAATAAAGCTCTTTGTAATGCCTCTGGTTTTTTTGGAAGTTTTTTTAAAGCAGCATTTATGAAAACGTCCGGAAGACGTTCAAGAACATTCGAACAACATTCGGTAGTATGCACTTTGTATAAGAAGTGAAAAATAAGAAAATGATAAAAAAAAAAAAATAACAGTCATAAAAGTTTTAAAGATATAAAAACTAAATTAAGTGAAATGACAGCAAAAAAATAAAATTATTTGGGAACGAATGTTCAGAGTGAACGTTCAGACTAAGTTCGCGAACGTAGTCCGAACATTTTAACAAATGCATGAAAAAAGAATCATTTTTGTAGAACTCTTTAAAGAGGAAACATAACTTTCCAGCTAACTGGCACCAGAGACAAAAGTACAAATAAAAGGTTGGATCCTTTCTGGAACAAAACGTCTCATCTGGTGTTTTTCAGTCTGTCTGCAGCGGAGTCTGACATGCGGTGCTTTTTTAATGTTCAATGCTGCTCTCCACATCATATCAGCTGCCCTTTGCTGTCTCAGAAGCCTGAATTCATGTGAGCAACGCTGCACGTAATTTCACACATGTCTGCTCCTCTGAACTCTCTGGAAGGAGGGTGTGACCTCAGCTTTTACGTTGAGCAGATACCTCTCTTTCATAGCTCCCGTTTCTGGAGATCTTAAATTATATAGTTGACGCACATTTTCTGTGATTACATTTGATGTGCGTTTTGGGAAGAGCAGAAATTTCTTTTCTGTAGAATTGAGCAGTCAGATATGATGCCAGGGGCCACATAAAAGCTGCAGTGAAATGTTGAACATTTCTACAACACAGAAGATATTTGCACAGCTCAATAAAGAAAAAAGCCCTTAGCCTTCTGAAAACGCTTTGTATTCACAGATAAAAGAATTTATTATCACGGTTTACCACTGACCCGACATCAAAGATTTCATTAAAATCCATGAGTTACATTTCTTCCATGGTTTTACTCCTGTGATGTGTTTTTTTTAATAATAGAGACTGGTATTGAATCTACTTGTGAGTTTAACCTTCAAAACATTGCACCAAAGTGTGTTAAGAACTAGTTAATGTAAACTTCAATATTACTGTCTACTCCTTTTCCACACTTAAAGAAATACATTTTATTCAATCCCAGGTATACTCTTGAGTATATATTTGATTTATGAACAAGGTGGGTTTATATAGCTATTGTGCAAATGCTGATATAGTTTAGAAAAGATGAAAAATGAAGCTATTTTATCTGGGAATATTTTCATATTAAATACAACTGTGATCCAGAAACAAGTACTTACTAAGCACACTTCTGCTACATTGGTCTATATTTAAACATGAATGTTTTGTTTAAGCACATATATATGTCAACAAATGTAATCTTAAGAGTCTCTAGTGGACACACATTACATATATAATATATATATTAGGGCTGTAGTGATACAATAATCTCACGATGCGATACGATACACGATATTCTGCAAATGATACAATTCAATACACTTTTGCAATTTTCTGAAAGATTTTAGAGGAACAGAGTGATTTTGGTGACATTTACAGAGTAAAATTAATTCATTTAAAAGCACCAACTACACAATACCTGCTCTGGTTGGACACAGACTGAAAGTTGACAGCTGGACAAAATGAACCAAAGAAGTGGTGAGAAAACATGTTTCTTTTAGTTGAAACAGTCCAAACTGTAGCTTC